>VUQK01030402.1:0-11703 GCA_015106715.1 Bujurquina vittata
TATTTCTCGATGTGTGTGTGTGTGTGTGTGTGTGTGTGTGTGTGTGTGTGTGTGTGTGTGTGTGTGTGTGTGTGTAAGTGGAGTGATAATTATAACTGTCTGACACCTCTGGGTTCCCAGACTGGGAGGCCTCGCAGAACAGCAGTCAGTCAGTCATTCGTGTATGTGTGTGTGTGTGTGTGTGTTTTATATGTGTGTGGGGCACGTTTCCATCTGCATTCTCCACTGTCACATTGCCATAGAAAGAGTGAGAGAGAGCGAAAGAAAGAAAGAGTCCCCATGGACACCACTCAAGCACACAATGTCATTTTTTCCTCTCGCTCCTTCTTACCACAAGGACAGCCCAACAAACACTTGTGATGCTAAAAATGTGTGCATGGTATGCAAATCAAAAGCTACTTTCGCTGGTCCTTGGGGGGTCTGCCATGACTGTGTGTGTGTGTGTGTGTGTGTGAGGAGACGTGAGGGAAGACAGAGAGATATGATACTGTGTTGCCATGTTTTCGTATCAAGCCGTGAACCCCCGGTGTTAAAACTCATTTGTCATACATGCCACGACTGGTTTCTACGCCCAGCTGTCTCGTATTTGTGTGCCCCTTTATTCGAGAATACATGGCCTATCAGATGGAAAGGTGAGGGTGGGTGACATTTGATTGGCTTCTGTGTCAGTGAGCTGTCACTTTCATGTAGGAATTAACCCCTCATGCCTCTGCTGACCAGTGGTGTTCAGTCTCATTCATGTCCAGCTGTATTACAGCTGCAGTTACAGATGCTTTACATGCTGTAAAAACTTTACTGATTTGATCCCCTGCTGACTTTGTAAGATTGCTTACGAAGAAACTAAATGGTGAAGAAACCCTTGTTGGTGAGCACAGTGGTAAGACGTTGCTTGTAGTTTGTCACCAGGTTTTCACACATCTCAGGAGAGATTCTGGCCCACTCCTCTTTACAGAAACTCTCTAAATCGTTTAGCTTTCTTGGCTGCCACTTGTTATCTCGAAGCTTCAGCTTCCTTCACAGATTTTCTATAGGATTTAGTCTGGCTAGGCCACTCCATGACCTTAACGTGCTCCTTCTTTAGCCACTCCTTTGTTGCCTTGTTGGTATGATTTGGGTCAATGTCATTCTGAAAGGCTCATCAACAATCCATCTTCCCTGGCTGAGGGAAGGAGGTTCAAGATTTTATGGTACATGAATCCCATCCATTGACCCCTCAATACAGTGAAGTCGTCCTGTACCCTTAGCAGAAAAAAAACTCCAAAGCATCATGTTTCCACCTCTGAAGGCATTCTTTGGATCATACTCAGCATTTCTCTTCTTCCAAACATGGCGGGTTGACTTGATGCCAAAGAGCTCGATTGTAATTTCATTTCTCCCAAGCCCTTCTCTGAATTATTTAGATGTTCACTGACAAACTTAAAACAGGCCTGTACGTGTGTCTTTTTAAGCAGGGGGACCTTGCAGGTGCTGTAATATTTCAGCCCATTATAGTTCAGTGTGTTACCAATGGTGTTCTTGGTGACTGTGGTCCCAACTGCCTTCAGATCATAGTTTTGGGTTGATCCACCACCTTTCTCATGATTATCCTTAAGCTCTTGCATGGAGCAAGAGCTCCATGCAAGAGCTTTTTTTCCATTTCACAATAATCACACCATGAGTTGTTGCCTTCTCGCCAAGTTTCTTGCTGATGGTGTTGTAGCCCATTCCAGCTGTGTGCAGGTCTACAGTCTTGTCCCTGATATGGACAAGACCAAAGCACTGTCATAGTGGTGGATAGGCTGGAATGGAAGAGACTGATTCTGTGGACAGATATGCTTTATACACATAAGCTGAGAGCAGGAGTATCTGTAATTGATTGACTGTAATCTCTTTGCCACATGGGCACACAGCCAATCTGTGGGAGCCAGAATTCTGGTTGAGTTGTAGGGGATCAAATGCTTATTTCACTCAATTACATGAAAATCAATTTATAATTTTATGTAATGTGATTTTTTTTCTGGATTTTTGGTTGGTACTCTGTCTCTCTCCATTAAAATGAAACTACCATAAAAAATTAGAGACTGTTCATTTCTTTGTAAGTGAGCAAACATATAAATTCAGCAGGGGATCAAATAATTATTTCTCTCACTGTAGGCTGTGGATAGCTTAATAAGCTATTCAATAAATAAAATTACTTTTTTATTGAGGGGCAGCTTTTCCTTACCTCATTGAGAGCTCAGCATTTTGTTCAGCAGGCCTCATTCTTTTCTTCAAGTTTATTGTTGGGAGGTGACACGATCTATGTAATTACTTATGTAGTATGTGAATTTTGACAGGACAGAGTTGTCTCAGGTCAAACAGCGGTATGTTTGCAATGTTTGACACTAGCAGCACTAGCTCATCTGTTTTGTGAGCATTTTGCACTTTGTTGGAACCTCACTTACTACTAAATTTGTCTAGATTATTAAAGGAGGCAAACACAATGCCAAAACACATGTAATACATGGTTTTACCAGCAGCGTGTGTCTGTCAAGGACCAGACTGTGGAATGTGTTCAGTCCTATATAAGTACAGATCATAAACAGCTTTGCTCCTGCAGCCATCAGATGAACCAGTCATAGTTTGTTATATCCTGCGTAATGCTTTGTGAATTCTAAGTTAGGATTTATTTCTTCATTATGTTGTATGGTGCTTGTCTGTTGTCTTTATTTTTGAAAATGTGTATGTGAAGATGAATGATTCACTTACTGCAGGGCAAATGTACATATGGTTACGGATAAAGTAATCTGATCCAGAACCTGAGAACAAATGATCCTTTTTTAGCTAGCTATCATGATCAGTGCTGATGATGCATCCTCCTTCTACTGACTGTTAATTGTTTCTTTCTTTCTGCTATAAACATAAGAAAAAGTATTCCAAAAACAAATTTTTGCCTCCTGGTACTTTATGTAGCCGTACTTGATAGGGTTAATGTACTTGTACGCTTTAATCAGCAACTCTAAGTGTGGAAGTACACCATTTGGAACACAGCAACCATCTCGAGTACTTTGAGAAAATTCCACAGAGCCAGTAAGCTGGCAAATTGGTGCTGATTTCTGCAACTCATTTGAATGAATTCCTCATCTGAACAACAACAGTGATGAAGAGTGTAAAGTTGGTGTGTCATGGAGAACCGCTACAGGCCTATTAATAGCACAAAAGGCAGCTTGAAATGAACCATAATGCTCCTTTAAATGTCAGTAATACTGGCCCCAGAGCTGTTAAAGAATAAACCCTTTGTATCCACAGCTTTGTTTTGGTTTCATTCCAGTTGAACATGGCTGTGCTCAAGTTCTGGTATATAAATGCTGTACCTGTAACCAGTTTGCTCGCATGTACCCACAGTGTACTCTGTTGCTGCATAATAAAACTTCAGTTTGTGGTTGGAACCAGGAGTCATATTAATGAACCTAAAAATGCACGATTGTTTGCTTTGAAATAAATGTTTTCTATCATTATTGTTTGGTGTTCTGCCCTAGGCAACACGGCACCTTGCTCAGTGTTCTTTTTACTAAGATTTGGAAGCACAGTAACATCTCTTTAGTGTGACTGAAAGAAATGGTCAGACAAGTTTAGAAATTTGCTGTGGCTAACTTAGTGAATACATTGTTGTTATCACTGACTGGACTAATGGCAATATAATAGACATAGGATACTAGTCGGACAATCCTCATAAAGAGCTGTGCTTCTGTCAAAAAAGCACATATACTGAAAATCCTTATAAGCTAGCGTCCGTATAGTCACATGGCAGCTTCTGGGCTCTCCTAAGGAGAGTTGCTGCATTGCAGCACAAAATTAGTGTCTCAGTGTGCGGGTTGCCAGATGATTCCTCGTGTTTTCTGGCAGCTAAAAGAGAATAAAATGTTGAATTTCAAAACAGCTTCTGTAGCAGTGGGGCTGGAGTCTAATGTTGTGTGCTCAACAGAAGAACTAATAGGACTTCTAGAATAATCTGCTGTAGAAATAATGATGAATGATATAATAAAATAAATCAATAGCTTTGCCTTTTGTGTTCCAGCAGACATTTGCTGTATTGGAAGATTTTTCTTCTGTGCCAGAGGCGATGGAAGATTAAAGTCAGTACTGAAATGTTGTTACTATTAACAAATGCAGTTCTTAAAACTCTCAAGCTGTAAATTTGTGAGACACTACGTAAGGTTGTAGTAGATTAAACAAGTGAAAAAAGAATGAATTTTAGTCCTTGGCATGGGAGTGCTGCAGTCAGCACAAAATGCAGCTTAAAGCATGGTAGTAAGCTTGCTGCACTTAAACCAGTTGACAAAACTGAAATACAGAACAATGCTGATGGCAGAGCTGACTGGAATGTGTGTGTCCCTTATTAAACCTTTTCAGAGGCAGCAAGCATGTTTGCTCAGGATTTCACACAAAATGCTTAAGAGATGTGACATGAAAATAAAGCAGCAGCATTATTTTTGAATTTACAATTTTGTTTTTATGGAAATGTTGTTTGAGATTTATACTGAACTAAGAATTTTGGCTACCATGTCATCCCTGCTCACTAGAGGCAAATGATATATTTTTTAAAGTCCTATCATTACGATGTACTACACTGAGAATTAATAAAATTGTGAATTAATTGTTAATTTTCTATGTCAGTACTTTGTATACAGAGGGAAATCATTAGAAAACAAAAAACACTGTCAAAGAAAACCCTGGTCTATTTTTACAATTGATGAATGGTGGGAATTATTACAGCATGTTTGCTAAGTTGGCACTTGCAAATCAGGCATCCTTTGAAAGTGAAACATAACCTACTTCAAAAGAGCAACCAGGGGCAGCGAGACCATTTGCTGAATTGTGAGAAATTGTCAGGTCGGGCAGTGGAGGCTAGTTGTATGCTATGGGAACTGTAACCAAGTAGAAAAACAGCTCTATTTCTCTCATTTGTTTTAATGTAAACATTTTATTTTGCTGGCAGAGCTTCATAGTAATTTTCCAG
This sequence comes from Bujurquina vittata, assembly GCA_015106715.1. Taxonomy (NCBI): domain Eukaryota; kingdom Metazoa; phylum Chordata; class Actinopteri; order Cichliformes; family Cichlidae; genus Bujurquina; species Bujurquina vittata. The sequence goes on from VUQK01030402.1 coordinate 4,979, forward strand.
TCTCTGAGCACAAGGCCGAGAGGCTGCTTGACTATTTCCTTACTGTGTTCTGCTAACACTGAGTCGTGAGTCGTTTTATGCAAAGTTAATAGCTAATGAGGCAAAACACGTGGGTTAGCACAAAATGTTCATGATTAGCTAACCTATTCATGCCCTTATCACGTGTGCTAATTAGCTGTAAAAACGTGGCTAAAATATAATTTTAACCTATTTTATAACATACTTTAATGCAGCACATATGGTTGTTGTAGTGTTTTTGTATTGTTTCTAATCATTTTAAATGTATGAATTACTAAAAAAAAAAGTGCTAACCAAGCTGTAATGCTAATCTTCAAGAATTCATTTAATTGGAGAATTTTGAATCATTTCATTTTATTGCCTGCCAGGTATAAAAGCAGGTGAATTCTATTTCATTTGATGAGTTAAAGTGAATAATTGGTAAAAATGAATTCACTATAATTTCAGCTAATAAACAGAGAATCATATTGTTTCTTTACTTGGGTTAAAACGTATTTCATGTATAAGAGTTATTTTGAGTTAGAAAGAAAACATGCATTTAAATTAGTGCTATTGTGTACATTATGCACATTGGAACGATGGTGTGATAGAAAAATGATGCATCAACGACTGTAGCTAAGACAGAGAATTCTAGATAAAGTGACTTAATCATTAGTTGTATACAATATTACTGTTATTCTTATACAGGCTAGGTTTCCTATGCTGGTTCAGAAAACCTCTGACTGGACTTAACATTTTTCTGCCTTGAATGGAGACGCAAACTTGAACCCAGAATTGGAGTCCTGAATGGAGAACAGCATTTGTATCTTCTGCGTTGATCTAATATTGTGGCAGTCACTCTGTTTACACTAGATGTAGATCACCACTTGACTAAAAAGAAAGTGAATAGTACGAGAAGACTTAAAGGACTGTGTGTATTGATATGAATGTAAACAAACTAAATGTGAACTTTAGAATGCTGACTTGTTAAATTAAAATCCTTTTATTTATTTATTTTCTCCTTTTAAAATAATAATTGTTCTAGTTCATTTTCTGGCTTCAGCTATTTCATTACACATCACTCTTACCTCACAATACCTCTTCCAAACCTAGATGCCTCGTCTATAACTCTTTCTACTAGGCCCAGCCTCGAGTAATACTCAAACGTGCGCCACCAACAACCAAGAACCTTCATTCTAATGCTCAGAACTTCAACAGGTCATCTTGACTATGTCCACATGCATAAATGCACCGACTCCCTGACGTCTGATTGGCCTAGATATTTGCGTAAACGAGCAGTTGAACCTAACAAAGTAGCCAGTGAGAGTGGAAGCTCACAATGACTTGTAAATCTTATATAAAGGCACTTGCTTCTACAAAATGCTCAAAGACAAATGAAAATATCCTTTTGCTGAAGGTTTGTGGAAGAATCTGAACAGTCCTACTTGATAAGTGTTGATAACTAACAGCAAACTCCTTGCACTGTCTGCAGCCGGTAAGTCTAAGCAATTTAGCACCTAGCTGCTGAACAGCAGAGCATGTAGGATCAAATGGCACATGTGGTTTTACACAGTATGGTTCTTCGCAGAACCTTAAGAAAAGTAAACATTGAATTTAATTTGCTGAAACACAACTCAAAATGAATGCTAACATTGGTCCTTATCTTCTTTTAATGGGTAACTGTTTTCTAGCACATTAGCCTTGATTTTTTTCTTCTTCTTAGTTGAACCTTTGTAGATGGTATATATATGTAATAAATATTGAAATGTTAGTGTTATAGGTTAGAAATGTGTTCTTCACATGGTATTCGATTGTCACAGAAGGCCACCCTTGTATAAACAAAGGAAGGGGAAGAAAGTAAATAGAAGGCTGAATAAAGAAAGGGATAAACAGGCAGAGCCGTGTGTGTGTGTGTGTGTGTGTGTGTGTGTGTGCGTGTGTGTAAATGGGTGTAGTAGAAAGCACCTTGGGTGTTCAGCGCAAGTGCTATGCAAGTACCAGTCCATTTACTGTACATCTTCAAGTTAAAAATGTATAGAACAGAAATAAAGATAACTTAAATCAGTTTCTTGCATGTTAATCTAGAAGTTTTGAAATTTTAGGAAACATGAAAAAGTAAAAGGAAAAAAAGACGTTTTTGGACTTTAACTGTGTTTTCACATCTTGCATTGAATATTGATAAAGACAACAGGTTGTTTATTTCTAATAAAACAATTCCCCGGTTCAGTTTTGTTGAAATCTGATCCTGCCTTGCCATTATTTAACGCCCCACAGGTACTCATTAATAAACTCAGAATAAAGACACAGTCTGAAAACTTCGGATGTCCCACAAAACGGGAGGACACACTAATGAATCACGAGCAGTCGTGCATATCCAGTCATTATAGCAGAGGGCCATAATGGCTTATTGACCAACAGTGAAGTAAGACTGATGTTGCTTTGAAATCATTTATAATTGCAGACTATTCACGTCATCTTCAGCAGCATGTTTAATTTCAAACAATATGTGCGAAAGAGATTGAAAATCTTTAATTGGACCACGACGCGCTGTTCCTATGCAGCATGTGCTTTGCATAAATATGTCCTTGTGTGCATTTGAAGTTCACAGGGAATCTGCAGCAGAGGTGCTTTGAACACAATATTTTGACTTTTTGCCCTTTTTAATGTTTGAGGCAAAGGAAGACTGTGGCATTTTATGTTTGTTCGGGAACACGGCATGTCACATTAAAGAACAGAAAATCGCACAGAATTTTGAATAAATCATCAAATACAGCTGTTCCCTTTTTTTATGTCTGGGTGGGTAGCTTCATGTTGAAAACGAGCGCTAGAAATGTTCAGATGTAAACTCAGAAAAACTCAACAAAAACAGCAAAACAGACATAGGCTCATCACATAACCTGCCAGTTCTGATCAGGCTCTTCAAGATCATGTGTGTAAAGTTGTGGACTGAAGGATGACATACAAGCAAAAGCCCTTTTTATAGGTCAGTGAATGTGACACTGTGTACTGCTTTGTAGTCTTCACAGTTTAAGGAAAATAATTCAGGGCCAAGGCAAACGGCTTGCCTCTTCTTTGTCACTTCATCCTCTGCAGTGCAATAACTTTGATGGTTGGATATTGATGATATCTTGGGGTCTTTATGAGGACATTCTGTATCTTTGTTATTAAGTGGCTTTTTATTGGATTGTGAGGCTTTATCTTGGGGCATTTTAAAGCACATAGCAGAGAAAGAGACCTGACAGAGGGATACTTTCCATCATCTTCCCCTTTATTTTAAAAAACGATGAATCATTTCTGCCAATTGTTGTGATGTATCAGTCACTTTTATGTGAGTCTGGAGTGTCATCACACTACATGATATACCATTTTGCTGGAAGCCAGTGGGTATTTAGAAGCCAAAGAAGATGGAGACAAAAAAAAAAACCCAAACTGTCTTGATTTATCTTCAAAAGTGTGGCACCACTGTTCATCATTAAGAGGTTTAGTTTCATTTTTCATCCAGCCAAATCCGTCCCTTAAACTTTCCCTCATTAGCTGCCAGGTTGATGCGTTTGCAGACGTGTATGTGTGTTCCCGCCACCATATGGTAGCTGCATTCAAAAGAGTCAGTGGATCTGTGAACCTCTGCAACTGCTGTGTGGTTTCTTTTGCGCTTGTGGGTTTTTGTCATTATGCAAGAGCCACATTGATGTTTTATTGGTTGCATACGTGTTCATGATACATGATCAGTTGTGCACAAAGAAAATCCCCCATGTCCAATGTATGCTGCGGAGCAGGACACAGGGGCGTGCTTGAATTAGTTTTGATTTTCAATAGAAACATTGGAGCCTGTTGGAACTTATGCATGCCTGTCTTCAGTTATTTTCCCCTCTGCCAGATAAAATCACGTGGTGGTGCCCGTGAAGAGGACCACTTGAGTGAAGAAACTGTCCACTCCAGAATGCTTAATGTCACCTTCTAATTTCTAGCCATCGTTTACCTCTAATGTGCTGCTCACTTTTATAGAGCCTTTCTACTGGAGAGGGTTTGACAAGTAATTCCAGGAAAAGCAAATTTGTAGTTAATATTAATGATGTTTGATGTTTCAGATTTAGTTTGGCTAATTTCACTGCACACTGTCTTGCAGTAATGGCTTTGTCTGACACCCAAATGGACCAGAGTGTTGTTAATGTTACTCATTCCATCTCTGTTCACACTGTAAGGACTAGTCACCCCCCACCCCCCAAAAAAAGCACTACTAATGTTGAATTACTGCTAAATTCAAACCATGTATTTTAGATTATGTGGTCTGAATCACCACAGACATTTTTTAAATTTTTGCTTGTTTAAATTTGATTATACATTTGGCTTTTAAAAAAAGTTTAACATTTTTTGAGTAGCAGCTCGTCGTCTTTGTCATTTTCACACCTAAATGTCCAGACACCACAATATAACGTGTCAAACTTTTAACCCTCTGACACTACTGACCCCTCTTGCGCTTGCATTTTTCCAAAAATACTTTTCCTGTTGAGTTTTCATTCAGAGACAGTATAACTGAAACAAAATTAGCTGGACCTCGCGAAATTCACCCCAGTGAATTATTAAAGCCTGAATATCAGGGTTGGTTGTGACATGAGTCTATTTTAAACAAATCTGCAGCCTTTTATTCACCCAAAGTTGTTTAGATTTCTCTAAATCCATCTTCCTTTATAGCCCACTCAGTCCTCCAGAAAGCTGTTTTAAAAGCTAAAAGATAAGGATAAAGTGTTCATTATTCATGACCACCTACTCCTAATTCTACCTAATGAATTTTTAAAATTTCCTTACTCTGCCTATACACTGCGAGTAATGGCTGCAGCTAGAGACTGAGAGACTGTGTACTGTGGGCTATGAACCATAGTGTGATCCTTAATCCTTAAGGGGAAAATCCTCCTGTTATACAAGTGAGACTTTAATAGGATGTTTCAAAGTGATAATATCACGTCTAAGTTACCCAATAAGATAAAAAAAAAAATTTCTGCCATAACATATTTCCAGTGCTTCTTTTTAATCAGTTACAATGCAAATTAAAACTGCAAAAATAATATATGCACTCACCAGAGGGTGGGATTACTCAGGCTTCCTGTGACATAGCAAAAGGTCCCCTTTAAAAACTGGGTTTGCAAAGCCAATGGCAGAGGATTCAAGCACAACAAGAAGGAATGTGCAGCTGTACATTTCATCCATCAGCTATTAATGCCATGCTACAGGATAATACCACAGAAGGAGCATTTATCTTTAATTTTCCCAATTATTACTTCCTAACAGTAACGAGCAATGCTCCGTAACTTTGTAGTGTTTTACTACAGTGTGTTTTTTTCTTTTTTATGCAGCACTCAAAAATGTATCGGCACTGGAACCCCTACATGGGCCCTCAGTTATCAAAACTTTGAGAACCCCTGCTCACAGACTGAGAATTTAGTAGTTTCACAGTACAGTCACCCTTCCACCCCTTAACCGGTTTGAAAGCAATTTTTTCTTTTTCCCACAATTGCAACACTTCAGCAGGAGATTGCGAACAGTTTAAATTCAGGTGGATGCATTTGAACATTTTTTTGTTTGTTTGTTTTTTACAATAAGCACTCCTGAGTTTAGTTTTTGTCATTGCAACAATGTGGAAGGTGGACAACTTCAGGTGTCCCTTTTGTCTGGATGACAGTCGCAAAATACCTAAAAAGTTAGTTCACATTTATGTAAAATGGCAAATCCTCAAAGAAAGAAACTGGAAGAACAAAATGTTTGGCAAAATGTTTGATCGTGGTGGCAAATTCAGCACAATACTGGAATTGAAATCATGCTCAATTTGTAACGAGCTTTTGTGGCTCTCGTTAAAACCAGTGCAGTCTGATGCATAATCTGTCCTTTATTACAATACATTTAAATATTTATTGTTTGAGTGCTGCTTGTATTGGCTGATGTGGTGGCACTCAGTTGGTTTTTGTCATTCATATCTTAAATGTGGTGGACAAGCTAGAGTTGCACATAGAAGTAAGACAAATGTAAAGAAATGACTTGTGTGTTTATTTATTTTACATGTATAATTAAATCATTCTGAAAATACATCTATGATCGATCACAACAGCAGTTCTCCCTGGTGTTAGCTACTCATTAGCTGAAGATGCTACCTAATCCCAACCAGATCTCACGACCTTTAATCTATTGGTTGGTGTGGCTGGACACGAATTTCCAATTTATTCATTTTTTCATGTTCCTCAACATGAATTTCACACACCTTCCATGTCTCTGACCACAACTTTTGAGACTGGGTCATGTGGACTTTCAGGTCAGAAACTCAAGTTTGAGTTATACAGTGGTGTGAAAAAGTGTTTGCCCCCTTCCTCATTTCCTGTTTTTTTGCATGTTTGTCACATTAAGTGTTTCGGAACATCAAACCAATTTAAACAATAGTCAAGGACAATACAAGTAAACACAAAATGCAAGTTGTAAATGAAGGTGTTTATCAGTAAAGGTGAAAAAAAATCCAAACCACCATGGCCCTGTGTGAAAAAGTGATTGCCCCCTAAACCTAATAACGGGTTGGGCCACCCTTAGCAGCAACAACTGCAACCAAGCGTTTTCGATAACTTGCAATGAGGCTTTTACAGCGTTCTGGAGGAATTTTGGCCCACTCATCTTTGCAGAATTGTCCTAATTCAGTTACATTAGAGGGTTTTGGAGCATGAACGGCCTTTTTAAGGTCATACCACAAC
>VUQK01030410.1:9470-24706 GCA_015106715.1 Bujurquina vittata
ATAAATAAAACTTTGGTCCAAAAAAAAAGCAGTTTTTTAATCCCCCCCCCCCCCACACACACACACACAGACACACACAAAACACACACACGTGAAATTTTGAATTAATAATACCCAGAATACCTGCTTTTACCGTGACACGAATGCCTGTGCTACCCACACAGCAGGTGGTAGCATGACGGAAAAATGCAAAAATAAAAAGGTCAGTGCAGCTACGGCAATGCCACATATCCAGACAGATTAAATTGACCTGACTAAAGTGAATTTCAAGGCAAGTAACCGGAAGCTTGCTCATTGGAATATTTATTTGGAAAAAGGTATATCAATTATCTTCTTTATTTTATGTTCTTTACACATTGCTATTTTACATATGACCATTTATGAACAATAATGATACTAATTTTGTGTGAAAATTATTATTCAGTTTAAGCCTGTTTAAGTCTGGTTTTCATTTGTTTGTGTCAGCAATTCAGGTATTGATGAATCCTAGATTGTGCGCACACGGTGTTTGTTTTTCCGTAGGGAGACAATTTCATTCGTGGTCATCTGCCTGTAACAACAGTATCTTTCACGGTCAAAACTACATATGTTCTGTTGTTTTTACTGCTCTTTGCTCCTCAGATCATCTGAGACATGTTTTTTTTTTCCCAGACTCTGTGAATGGTATTGTTCAGCATAAGGAGGAGGCGCATTGAGGAATGTATGTTATAGCAAACGACTTCAAAGCTGTGAAATTCTTCACAAGAAGTTTCAAAATAGGGTTTGGGTCTGAGACAGGACTAAGGTCATCACAGATGATTACTTCAATCTTTTTTCTGCTTGTTTATTTGCATCCTAACTTATGAATGAGTGAATGAATGCTATCTCAGACTCATACGAGTCAAATAAGAGTTATTTAGGGGGACAAACTGAGTTCACCCTAGTGGGACCTTTGTAACGGAGCCAGGAAGGCACTTATTTTGGACCCATGTCCACTTGGTACCCCTGTATTTCAAGTGTTGACCATGTGGGCCAGTTGTGTAGGGTGGGTAATGGGTTTGTAATGCAGCAGTGTAATTCTATGTATTATATTAAATTTCATATTTTTTTTCATTGTGTATTTACCTGGTTTAAAATTCACCAGACTTCCACACCAATAGCACACTTGATAGACTTAGATTTGTCACTTATTTGTTAACAGGAAAGCTTAAAGTTTTGCGTAAACAATTACATGTAAACACTTACTGGGGCACTGAACTGTGGAGAAAAAAAATAATGTTCAAAAATAAATGCGGAAACAGCCTCTAGCTTTGTATCATGGGACATATGTTACAATTAAGTAGATCTCTAAGGTGTGTGTCAAGTAAACTGATCCTGTCATGACTGACAGGGCTTCCTCATGTCTTTCTCAATTCTCAGGATAAATAACAGATATGGAAAACCATGTGACTTCATGCTACTGAAAAAATAAAAATAGAGTGAAATATGTTACTCAACAGGATGTAAGGTTCGCCCCTCATGGTTTCAGCGTAAAACAGCACTAAGGATTTCAAGCCAGTCTTGTATGTGTTCCACAACAGGCCCCATGTTAACATTTCAGTTGTAAATCCCTCGTCTCTCTGTGGTTTTCCATGCATGTGTATCTGTTTTCAATCCATGTTTAGAAAGGCTCTGTTATAAATCTCTGTTCTCCAGGGTGTGTGTGCAACAGGGCGAAACTTTGTCGCCTGACAGGCAACATACGGACTGAGAATGCTACTCCAAGATGTCTGTCATGTCCTCCCAGCCAGTATACTCTCCTGGGACCATCCTGCTTCCACTGCTTTTTCTTTCCCCTATTTGACTGTACCTTCTAATGATTTATTGACTTTTTTGGTGCAGATGTATTTTGTGCACAAAGAGGAAAGGAAATACATTTTTACCAATACAAAATAATTAGACAGAGGACACAAGCACAACCAAGAAAGTAGCAACACAGAGAAAACAACAAAAGATTTCATTTTGTGAATAGAAATGATAACATTAAGCAGGCTTTGACCTCAGTTTAACCCTGAAAAAACAACCTGGCTTTCTGGGGGAAACATTTGATTTACAAATGATGGAAACAAAGGACATTTTAATAAGAACACATTGACAATTCATTGACAGGTCACAAAAGAACCGAGAACAACATCTAAAGGACTGCAGGCCTCACTTGGCATAATTAAGGTCAAAGTGATTCAATAATGATTCAACAATAAGAAAGAGATTGGGCAAACCTGGCCTCCATGGCTCTGCCATGGATGTCAAGGTGAAAACCATTGTTGATGAGAAAGAACACAAAGGGTCATCTCAAATTTAAAAGAAAAAAAGTTAAACTGTTGATTTCTCAGTGCACAGACAGTTTCCCCCAGACAAGTCTCCAGAATGAAAAGCACCAGCCCTGTTTGATAGAGCAGCATACCAGGACTCTAAGACCAAGCAGACCAACCTGAGGACCACCTAGATTGACTACAAGAAAGCCTACAACTCAATGCCCTAGACATGGATGCTGGAGTGCTTGGCACACTACAAGACTCATAGGTATAGAATAAGGCGTGGAGTGACCATTCAGCCACCTTCTATACATACAGTAGATGACATCAAGTTGTATGCCATTGATCCAGTTCATCAAGATCATCAAGGACATAAGGATGTCATTTAGATTGAATAGCATGGCCCACATTTTGCAATGAGAGGGAATCCAGACTGAAGGGGTGGAATTTCCAGAAGGCAGAATAGCAGGTATACAGGAGAGTTACAAGTACCTTGGTATCCCACAGGCCAGTGGGAACATGATAAAGATGCAAGAAGGTCAGCCACAGCCAAATAACACCAGAAGGTAAGATAGACACCAAGAAGCCAACTGAATGGTAGGAATAAGATACAGGCTATCAATGCATATGCCCTAATGGTCATCAGAACCAAAACTGGAATGATAAGCTTGTAGATGTCAGTGATGTTAAGACACAAAAACTCCTCTCAATGCACAAAAGTCTCTAGCCAAGGTCCAGTCCTCTGAGGATCAATGAGCAAAGGAAGGGGGTGAAGAATAGTAAGTGTTAGATCAAATTCAGGATCAAACATGATGAATACGCCAGGAATGTCATAGGTAGCTGAAGACAGATGGTGATGAGGAATAGTCAGAGGGACTATAATGGACGACTGAGTCCCTGTACGTGATGTACCATCGACAGATAAAGGAAGTGACTGACATCAAGAAATCCTACCAGTGGGTAGAAAAGCCAACCTAAAGGGCAGGTTGAGGGGAGAGACAGGACACAAGACACACTGTGTAGAAGAGCCAGAGATTAATGACTGTAAATGAACAGATGACTCATTTAGTGACTGTAACTTAAATGGAAGTCAACAGTGTTACGATTGGAAATAAGAACTGTAAAGGCAAAATGTAGGAGACAGTTGGGGGCAAACCAACGATAGGGATTATTTGAAACGGAATGTGATTAAAAATGTAATATAACAATAATGCACCCACAGTCTGGCACCACAATACAGTGAATCAATAAATAATTCCTGCTTTTTGCCTCTTTGGGGATTATTATCTTCAGTTTCAGTATTTGCAATCATCATGAAACAATGAATAAGAACATTTTGCAGTGCTTTGAACAGTTCAAGTTCAAGAAGCTGAAAGGAATTACCTCAGCCTGAGTTTCTTTTCTTTTTTTTAAGGTTTCATTTTAAATGCTGCACAGCAGGAACAACAAACAACATAAGGCATACTGGTGTGCTACGGGGCACATTCACACTACATGTGCCTGAGAATCCACTCGCATGTTTAGAAAATCCACAATAATTGTGAATTTCTCCTTTGATCATATTTTCTCTTTATGCAATTTCATGCTTTATGACCTCTTTCCCGCTACTGTTGCATGATCCTACAAGGCTACATGTGAATTTTTCTGAGGCAATGATAATTAGCCGTGCCTGGGAATATGGTGTCTTGTGTAAGCAAGCCAAGTCATTTGATGTTAAAAAAAGGTTGAAAATCCATACCTATGGGGCTGGCAGTCACATGCTTCAGAGTCATCTACTGATTCTGTTTCCTTGGTGTCATCAGGGACATAAGTTTTGCACTCTTTCCCCTTCAAAGTTTGTTAGGTTTAGAATCATTTCAACTCCAGCTGAACTCCTCATTAAACTAGACATATTTCATTTGTTAGTTACATTTTGCTCTTCACATACGCACACACACAAAAAATCAACCTGCTTCCTTTATCATAAGGTGACATAAATCAGGACTGAAATATATAAATCTTTTAAGTTTACATTACTAAGTACCAGAAACATCAAGGCCTCTCATTTCAGCAAAAATTTCCCTCACCCATTTCATTGCCTTTTTGTACGTACTGTAGTTCGGTAGCTGCGGTTTCAGCCAAGTCACTCTGTTGACGTGGCAGTTTGAATTAAAAATGAACGAAGACATGGAGGATATGACAAAAACGTCAGCTCAGGAATGGGACTTTAATGAGCCACGTCCAGATCAAAGCTATTAGTCGGTCTTTTCATGTACAAATTGATTGAAGGCAAAATGGTCCATATGTGACGACATAGCATTACAGAGAGGGCCAGATGCATTATTTAGATGAATATTGAAATCTTTAATAATTTAAATGGAAGCACTGGTGAACAGGATTGAAATTAAAATGGGGAGGGGGAGGGGGGGTAAACAAGGAAGCTCTTGTGTTGAACATGCCTCTTTTAGAGTCTTGGTTTTATAGATAGTGGAGCTCAGTGGATAATATAAATGGATAACATTTGCTGAATGGTGTTAGATTGGCCGGTTACTGTCCTGTATGTCCAATAAAAACACAAGTGGCTAGATTGACAAGCTTGAAGCTATTTATGCCAAACCTGTGAGCTGTTCAGATGTGCATCACAGGGTGATTTGGGCCCAGTTCCAGTGGGTTTGCCTTGAACAGTTTAATCCTATTGTGATCCAACAGAAGGGGGTTGTCGTGGGTCGGGGCGGGCTGTGTAGTATGTGTGTATGTCTGTTTCCAGGTGGTTTGGTGGGCAGCCGCTTGTGTCTCCACCTTCACGAACGCTGCCAAGGTGCACACCTGTGGCTGGTTTATCAATCGAGGCCTGGAGTATTTAGGAGTGACTGAGACGATGACTCACTGCCAGATTCTACAACCTCCATGGTGGTAATGCAGCTAGCTCGTCCTGTGTGCATAATTCTCATCTGCCTGGCCGTAACCTTGCTCTCTCCTGCTCATCAGTTTGCTCCTTTCTGCTGAATTGCATTACTGGAATCACAGACCTACTTGCCACGGAGCCAGCATACTCAGCCACCACCTGTCCAGCCTCCATCTGCAACCCCAACAACAGCCCAAACCCCGACAAGTTCCCCCCAAAGCCTCGCTCTCCGAGATCCACCGGTAAGCTTATTCACTCCCTTAAACGTCTTTCTTCCTCTTCACAGATGCTCCCACCTTGCTTTTTCTTCCGCTTGTTACTTTGTGTTTGTGCGAATAAACCTTGTCTTATCTGCTCCTTGGGTCCAAGCTGCCCGGCCATCATGACAGGGGTTGTATGTTTTTAAAGTTACTCCGTTATTTAACAGAGTAGCTCACGGTGGATGTTTGTGTTGACTGAGTAATGTGTAATTGTACCTTTCTGTGTAAAAATATTAATTTTATGGTTATATACAGTAAGGTAGATCCCCAGCTGTTTTCTTGGGACGCTCAATGGATTCTAGGGTCTTTTAATGTCATGCACTTTAATTATTAAGAGAAAAGCCTGAAAAAAGTATAGAGGTTACACTAATAAGGCCTAAAATAGGACAAATTACATCTTTAGTCTGATTATCTGATGTGTCTGCATCCCTTCATGACACACAAGGTGTCTTTTGGCGTCAGTCTCTTGTCAGTTGATACTACAATTTTAGCACCCTACAAAGTCCGCATTGCATTTTTTCCCAAAAGCTTATTTGTTTTAGCACACAGCGCCTCCCTACGCTTATCTGTGCCAAAGGAGACCTTCTCTGTAACTTAGAAACAGCAGCAAAACAAACAACTTCTTAAATCTGTGCTGATAGTTTTACAAGATGTGAGCACATAGAGCAGAAAACAAGGTCACATTGCTTCCTACAGTGTAAATTAGTCTTACATGATAATACTATACTTCCCCTTTGTTGTCAAACTTCATGCTAGAGTTGAGTAGTAAATTGAGAGGCAATTGGTAAGCATAGGTCTTTACACTACAAGTCAAATTCACCCATTCATACACAATTCTTTATTCTCACTGTATCTGTAACACACCAGTGGGTCCACCAAGGGCAATTTGCATTTGAAGGAGGCCAAGAAAATGAAGATCATACACTTTTACCTCACAGTTGGTCAGCTGCTCTGTTTTTGTATGATTCACAAGCCAGTTATCACACAATTAAATAAGAATAAATAAGTAGTAAATAAGTAATAAAGGTGCATGAGCTTTGTTACACTGTATTTTAATGTTAAATGAGAATGAAACTGTGATGCCCTCATGATATGAAGTGGCTGGTTAGATATACAGCTTTGCCATCCATTTTCTTAATTTATTATCCACCTCAGGGTCACAGGGGGATGTAGCCTATCCCTGTTGACACTGGGGCTGTCATGTGTGAGCAGTGTGGTGAGCAGGGTGGACCTAAATGCAGAACTCTGAGGGCGACTAAACTTAAAAGGCAACTTAATTGCAAACAGAATCCAAACATACAAAACTGAGACGGAGCCTGGTGGCAAACAGGAACAAAACCCACACCTCCGTGAGGGAGAACGCAACAGAGAACAGAAGGAAAAGCAGACCATAAATACACCGGGAATGACGAGGGAAAACAGGAAACAGCTGGGGAGAACAGGTGGACCAAATCATACTAATAAGACACAGGAAGCAAAACCAGACACAACACACAGGGAACACAGGACTGTCAAAATAAAACAGGAAACACCTAACGGGGTGCACGCATACTTAACACGGGGGCTGGCACAGGGGAATAAACAAACACAGATGCACAGGAGACTGGAACTAGGACCGTAACTAACCACAACTGCAAAGCCAGAACTAAGATGAGTAAGAGAAACCAAAACTAGAAAATAACAAAACCCAGAGAAAACAGAACTCAACACAAAAGGAAATCACATAATCAAAGATGAAACAAAACATAACCAAAACACTGGGCCATCGGCCCAGGATCATGACAGGGGCAGAGGGTGTCATCCCATCACAGGGCCAACTTAAAATTTGACTCATCAAATAAATGCTTATTAACTTATTAATCATGAACTTGAGGAAATATATGGAGGCACAGAGAAAACATGCACTTTTCCCACTGAAAGGCTGGGCAGGAGGTTTAAACCCCGAATCGTGTGTTGGGTGAGACAACAGTCTAACCACTGCATCACCAGGTCACCCTGCCCTGCAAATATGGCTACTCTAACGTAGATTATACTCCTCTACAACCTATGACTTATCCAAAATAAGAAAACTTATGTTGATCTATGTAGTAGGTCTGCTTTGAAACAGACTCAAACTCAATCATGTCAGTAGTGATCTTGGATTAGATCCTTCATCATCAGTTCTATAGCAATGAACTCAATCTCTTGTTGTTCACGTTCTCTGTGTCCTTCTTCGTTTCTGTCCCTCTAGCTTTGACCTATCATGACTCCAAAGCAATTCTCAGAGGCTGGTTGTCATGTAAGATGGATAAAGGCATCAGCAGATAGCCTGTGGTGGGGAGGGGGTTGTTAGATGTGATGGAAATTCAGGACGCAGAGCTTCAAACCAAACTCAAAATCCCCATCTTAGTGCAAAAATAGAATCTTGAGTTTCTCTTCCATTTGACTGACCCTGTGCTGAGGTGATAATACTATTTCTCGCTCCGACTTTTGACAAGTCATCTGCATCTGAGTTTCCTCATGTCTCCGCCCCACCTCCCTCTTTCGGCACAAATGCGCAGGGGTCGGCTGCCATATTAGACGAATGGAGCTATCACAAAGCCTGTTGCAACTCCTCGCTGGAGATGCGTTGAACGAGAGGTATTAGGACGCATCATCAACTTAATGAAATGTAAACAGAAAATGAAGACAGAAGGAGCTGGCCTTTTGAAACAGCAGGGTAATAACAGCAGGGAAAACCAAACACTACACTCGGTTCTGCATTCTTGGATTGCACGTCTGTTTTTGCGAAGCTGTTGTGAATCCCAGTCTTATCCACATTGACCCCGAACCCACTCTCACAGGTCAGCTGCCATTTTAGATGGATGGAGCCATCAGCTGCGCTGACCTTTTTAGTCCAAATTACTGACTACTGGCTGGCCGTTCGACTGTAGGCTCTCCGTCTGTCTCAATTTCCTTTTTTTCTACTCCTGTGTTTTTCTGTTGGGCAACAAAACACTGCAAACTGCATCTGTGCTTTTTGTTTTGTTGCAGAAAGAATAATCGGATGGGAGTATGAGGCTAAACAGTGGCTGCACCATGGCACATCGAAACAACACAGGCTGGAGGATTTACTCCATCACAGGCCACTGTACATACAAGCCACCAGGCAAGTGTGATTATGTCACATGTTTACAATTAATGACTGTCTGTGTTGTCTCCTTGGAAAATGAGTCACACTCAAAATGAGTTTAGGAGTGTGGCGAGAACGTGTTACAATATCTGTACAAAAACTATGTAAAAAAAGAACAATTACTTGGCATATTATGGGGCAGAGGACATTATATAAATTCCAAAAAATTGGGACAGTGTAAATTGTAAATTAAAAATGAAAACAGACAGAATGCAGTTATTTGCAAATCTCATAAGCCCATATTTTATTAATAATACATCATAGAAATGTTGAATTTTAAGAAAAAATAAGCACATTTAAGACTTAATGGCAGCAATATATCTTAAATAAGTTGGAAGAGGGCCATGTTTACCACCGTGTAGCACCCACTCTTTTCTAGACACTCCATAAACATCTGGGGTCTGAGGTGGAAGCTCTTGACTACAGTTCAGCACCCCGATTCTACTATGAAGCCATGTTGATGTATTAGATGCAGTATATGTTTTAGCATCATCTTACTGAAAATATGCAGATGTTGCTCTAACACCTGCATTTACCTTCCAGCATTGATGGTGCCTTTCCAGATGTGCAAGTTGCCAGTTCCACAGGCACCGATCCAACTGAGCGCTGCTAACAGCCAGATGGTCTCTCTCTCCTTTCCACTTCTGAGGACGCAGTGTCCATGTGTTCAAAAATGGAATTCAATTTTTAATTTGTCTGACTATAGAACAGTTTTTTCCACTTTGCCTCAGTCAATTTTCCTTTCACAGTTTCACCGTCTGCAAACTGTGTTCCTGGAAGTTTTCCTGACCTCATGCCGTGAGCTCCATGGTAGAATCTTGCCTGTTTTTAACGCAGTGCTGTCTGAGGGCCTGAAGATCACATGCATCCAATATTGATTTTTGGCTTTGTCATGTACACATAGAGATTGCTCAGATTCCCAGAATTTTTTGATGATATGGATTTTAGATGATGAGATATTCAAAGTATTTTCAGTTTTGCATTGAGGAACATTATTCTGAAGTTGTTCTACAAATTTTCAGTCAATCTGAAGTTCTTTGCAGATGGACTGCGGAGAACTCATCAAAACGGGTCAGGATGTCTGCCAGGGAAGTGACACAGTCCAGGAGGCCACCTAGACCAAGGAACAGAAGAAAACAAAAATACAGGGCCAGAACAAAAAGTGACAGCACGAGGCCAGAAAACGGTCCACAAAGTTGAGGGTGGCACCCAGACCAAAGGGCTGGACTTATGGTCCGGGGAACACCACGGAGGCCGACCGCAATCCCAGTGGCAACGACAAGACCAGACAGGAGACTCAACCCAATCCCAGCAGACTGAGCCGTACCCTCAGACGCAGGCTTGGACTGAACCAGACCCTCGGGCGTGGCACTGGATGAGGCTCAGACTGAGCCGAGCCCTCGGGCTCTGGGTGTGACTCTGGTGGTGGTGGTGATGACAGATGTAACACTGAAGGCTCAAAGCCTGTGGCCGCTGGGGAATGGAGGAAAGGTGCTACGGCTGATGTGGAAGCCTCTGACTGATGGACTGCTGCAGCTGAAGGCTCTGGCTGAGGGGAAGCTGCTGTAGCTGACGGCACTGAAGGCTCTGGCTGAGGGGAAGCTGCTGTAGCTGACGGCACTGAAGGCTCTGGCTGAGGGGAAGCTGCTGTAGCTGACGGCACTGAAGGCTCTGGCTGAGGGGAAGCTGCTGCAGCTGGTGCTGAAGACACTGACTGATGGACTTCTGCTGCCAGTGCTAAAGACTGTGGTGGAGGCTCTGCTGCAGAGAAAGCTCAGTTCTGGCCACAGGTAGGCCTATCTGGCCATTTGACTGTAGGGACATGGAACTAATTATTCGGTGTTAGGTAAAGATCTTTCTTTGGCTTAAAATAAACCCTGGAATAACAAAATATGAAAAAACCCCACAAAAGACTAGGTTACCAGGATGCAGAATTCCACCCTATTAACATGTTCTATGTTTCTCTTCTCTCTCGTCACATTACAACACTTTTTTGTTACAAAGGGAGAAACAGGTGGAAACAAATGATGTGATGTGATAATGTTAAGGTGGATGTTGACAGAAAAAAGGAAACAGGGTTTTGTCGCTTCCTGAGAATAAATGGATACTCCTCCTAGGATCATTTTAACGCATCATAAACTCCCCCCTTCTCTTGCTATCTCTCCTGCTTTTCCCTTTCTTTCCACAGCTCCCCTTTTGCATTGATTTGAAAGGTGCATGCCTCAGAGGTTTGACTAATATTCCCAACGGGCTGTCAAAATTCATATGGAGGCAGCTTTTTTTTTTCTCCCCCTCGTTGAAAGCAGCTACCGACCGTTGCCCTTTGTTAGAGGGAAAAGTGACACTTCAAAGAGATGCAGTATTATAGGAAATAATTTCTAGAAAGCAAAAACACAAGAGACAAATCAGTGGAGTTAAATACAAAGTGTGAAAATGAGAAGCAGGATGATTGCAGGCTGTTTCCCACATCATCTTCTTTGTGTCCTGCTGATCAGTGAATGTAACTTCGCATCTGTAAGCTGTTGAAACAATATTTCCTGCTTGATTTATGTCACCACAGTCACATTTAACCCACAAAGTGAATCAACAAAGGATTCCTCGAAGAAACTTTGCTGATTTGGACTTTTTCATAGACACCCTCACATGTCAGATTATAGACGTGATGTAATCTGTATCAGAGCCTGGCTTTGATGTCAGGAGCATCAAACGCTTAATTCCGAGTCTCAAAGTGAGTCGTCACATAGGGCAGCACCAAAAGAAGTCAAAAGGTAAGAAATCTGTCATTTTGTCAGACTGGTCTCCCTTATAGCAAATTGTTATTGGATGGTGATATTAACTACAAACTTTCGGGCCACAATCCCCTGACTGGTTGGAGGTTGCTGGCTACTGTTTTACACACTGTTGCCTACAGTGTTCAGTGAATTTACACCTGAGGTTGTGCTTGTTGCTTCTGGCTGCTTCCAGTGGGGAACTATGTACACAGTTGTCTGTAGTTCCCAAAGAGTTAGTGCAGCAATTTTGTTGAACCCCTTCAGTTAAAGTTCAACACCTGCACTTCCATCATGTCTTGTTGCCTTGATTTAAAACCTCTGATGGTGATGTACAGAGGCAAAAATATATATAAAAAAAAACCTGCCCAAAAACGGATTGAGCTAAGTTTATCTCTGAGAGGAGGCCAGGGTATGCTGGAGAGATTATGTCTCCCTGCTCTGGGGATCTCTGTTTCCTTAAAGTGGCTGGATGGTTAACCAGTTGTAGTGGTTTAGGTGCCTAAACCTAATTAATTATGGATCTCTTCTTTGAACAGTTTTGCCAATTTTGTGCCAAGAGTTAAATAACTGGTGCACACTTGTTCCTTTAACCCTAGAACATTCTAACGCTGGGTAATGATGAGAGTGACAGTGTTACAAAACTCACATCAGTGTTCTAGGGTGACAACCACAGTTAAACATACCTGGAAATGCCCACATGCACACCCACCACTCACTGATTTGTTCTTGGTTGGCATCAACATTAAACACTCACCCATAAAACAGCAGGAGATGTCAGCTGAGGTGGGAACAAGAGTGGTGTAAGGTCGGCATATGCATAGATCGTATATTATCGGCTAAGCTGGATGGTGCTGGTGGCATCTGTCCTCTGGAAAAATCCACCTATATTTCCTGTAACCTTGTGAAATCTCTGGACTCTCATCTAGGAGCTCCAGCCACAGAAGCAGTGAAATCCCGGAGCAGGCTTCACTGGATCAGACTGGACAAACTGATGGCTGAGTGAGGAGTTTGTACTTGTTTGGACTGCAGAAAAAGGACTGCTACAAACAGGAACTGTTGTGTTTGTGGGTGGAAATAAGAGGCAAAGAAGCAGAACTGCAAGGGTGGGAGGGCCTCAAGTGGAGTGGGGATTTTTTGGTGTGTGTGGGGGGGGTGTTTGTTTTTCTTTCTGTGTGTGTGTTTGAATTTTTTCATGCCTCTTTCTAAAACTGTTCTTGGGTTTGATTCCGTTCAACGCTCAGTGTGATAAGCGTTTTCCTCTGCTTGCATCTTTTGTGTGGTTTGAGGTAATAAAGAGAAGACTTTCAAAAAGTAAAATATTGCATGTCAAAAAAGAGACCTGGCTGGCATCCCAAGGGGAAAAAAACAAATGCATAAGCAACCAGTCGCACTATAAACATTAAGGTAACAAGGAAACTCTTCACACGGCCTTCCTCTGGGCATCTACTTGGTTTTTTGTTCTCCTTTTCTCTTACTGAACGCAAATGTAACATGAACATGTGAGGCTGGCTTTTATAAGTGCATCAAATATTTCCACTTAGTACACAGATACCTTACTTTTGGTACTGGACGTTGATGTGAACACTGGCCAGCAGGGGGAGCACCAATCATGTTCAGGGACAGTAAGGAGCACTCGCTATGCCTCCCTGAAGGTTTTGAGTGTGGTCTCACTTTTTGACTAGTCCTGCACTTTTGGTTGGTTTGAAATCTGCTGCATTGATTTCAGGGAGGAAAAAAGCCTTTCATGGAGACTCCAGTTTAATGTGTGGCAATTATTTTGTTAGAGTTTGTGTTTGCTAAAGTGCAGTTTCATGTATTCATCCTCAGAAGTGTTAGTCTCTTACTCTCTTCTGGAAACATTTCAGTAAACAGCCACTAATTAGTTTTTTACTGGAGTGGGAATGTGCTTTATTGTATAGGGTAGAAGAATAGGCCCTATTAGCACAACACAACATGAGGAATATTGTGCCTAACAGTAACAATACATAATATTTATTCCTACATTAAACTTATTTTGCTTTAAACTAAACTTTTTTTGTGAGTATTTCAAATTTTGCCAGGAGACATTTTGTGGCATATTACTTTTGGCAGCTTGAGAACAACTGACACATTTGCATGAAGAGGAGATTTAGATGTAACAAGTGATGGAAACAATAAGTTCTTTTTGCGGTCCAGTTTACGTCAGCCTGATCAGCTGTCTTCATTTGTTATACGTGTTTCAAAGTGAAAGTAAGCCTGACACTGCAGTGACCATAAACTGTAGCTGAGATAAAGTCACATATACCTTATATCTGATATCCTTTTACTCAAGATCCTTTCACGATTCTCGTTAATCTCTATTTCCTCACTGAACATCTCAAGAAGAACAACTCAACAAGTGCAATCGGGTCACGCATTTTATTACAGGGTCAGTGATCTTTGAGTTTTGAAATAATGGTATAACAGCTGTCTGCTTTTGTACAGCTGTGCTTGTTTTGTTATCTTAGAGGGACAGTGAAGTGTTGAGATGCAGAGAATAATTTAAGGCATGAAATGATGCTCATTAGTCTTATTAAGAAACACGTGGGAACATGTAATTGATAAAAAAAAAACGGCAAACAGGCCTAAAAACAAGCTTCCTTATGTTGCATGAAACAGTCATACAATCTATTTCCAATCAAAAGATAGCTTTTAAAAATATTATTTACTGGCCGTGTGATGGACTGGCAACATGATCACACTATTTAAAAAAAAATAAATCTGTAATTTAACAGAATTTCTCTTACTTCTTCTTTTACAGAATGTTCCTGATATTTTAAAATCCATGAAATATCAATAAAAAATTGACAGTGAATTAACATGTCTAATCTAACGTAACATAAACACTCTGTAACAGTGAATAAATATAAAATGTATTTATATTTTTTACAGAAAATTTTGTTTTTTTCAGCATAGACTGTAAAAATACAGTGCCAAACAAAACTCCACAAATAAACCTCCATAAAAAGCTTTAAACATGGTGTCTAACAAAATACTTACACTGAAAGGCATTACCTTGTTCTCCGGTAACACTATGAGGACTCTTGGAGTCATTTTTGACCAGCATCTGTCCTTCAGTGCACACTGTGGCCAGCTGTGGCTCAGGTGGTGGAGCAGGTCATCTATTAATCGTAAGGTGGGTGGTTTCATCCCTGGCTGCTCCAGTCTGCATGCCAAAGTATCCTTAGAGCAAGATACTGAACATCAAGCTGTTCCTGATGCATTCATCACTTAGCACTTGGGCAGAAAAAAGTGCTTGTATGAATGTGGACGTGTGAATGAGACATGTTGTATAAAGCACTTTTAGTGCTAAGGTAGAGTAGAAAAGCACTAAGAACCAGTTTCTTGCATTTGCACAATATCACTAACATTAGAAACAGAGTGATGCTGAAAAACTAGCTCATGCATTTATTATTAGTGGAATATTAGAATTGATTACTGGCAGAGCTCCCTGAAAAGCCTTCAGCTTATCCAAAATGCTGCAGCTAGAGTACTGACAGGGACTAGAAAAAGAGAGCATATTTCTCCCATAATGGCTTCTCTTCATTGGATCCCTGTTA
Organism: Bujurquina vittata; assembly: GCA_015106715.1. Classification (NCBI taxonomy): domain Eukaryota; kingdom Metazoa; phylum Chordata; class Actinopteri; order Cichliformes; family Cichlidae; genus Bujurquina; species Bujurquina vittata. The sequence continues at coordinate 24,388 of VUQK01030410.1, forward strand.
AATCTAGAATCCATCTATCCATTCACTTCCGCTTATCCTGTGCAGGCTCACGTGGGGGCCTATCACAGCTTGCATAGGGCGAGAGGCAAGGTACACCCTGTACTGGTTGCCAGCCTGTCGCAGACAGACAACCATCCACACTCACATTCATGCTCTCATTCAAACCTATGGGCAATTTAGAGTAGCCAGCCTAACCCCAGTAAGTGCGTGTCTTTGGACAGTGGGAGGAAACCAGAGTACCCGGAGGAAACCCACGCAGACACGGGGAGAACATCCAAACTCCACGGAGAGAGAGAGATGCCCGGGCCAAGGTGGAATT
>VUQK01030417.1:9576-30740 GCA_015106715.1 Bujurquina vittata
GGGTTTTTTTTTTTTAATGTGGTGGGGGTGGGGGTGGTGGGGGGTGGGGGGGGGGGGGGGGGTACATGTGTGTTTCAGCATTCTGTGTCACTGTCTGGACACAAAACAATATAGTCATGTTTTGCTTCCTTATTCCTGTCTGTACTCTGATAAATATTGTATTATCTACTGGCTCTGATGCTGCAATGAAAGGTTTTGCACACATCATAACAAACATTTCATTTCAGGGTTAATGTACAGTTAAAACAAACAAACAAAAAACAAGGTTACCATTCAGTTTTGTCATGTGAGTGCTTGATTTTTGCTAACCAATTGAGATTAGTTAAAAGAGGTAGAATGGGGGATTCACTAAAAATGCACTCTGACACAAGCAGCTTAAAAAGCATGCATTAAGGACATGAGTGTTTCTTTATTTGGAGAAACAAAGGACAAAATGTCTGTCAAAATTTAAATTTCAATATAATCAAGACAGGCATTTTGGATTATTTTATGCCATCCTTTATCTTGTGTGCAGTTTTATCCCTGCTTGTATGTGTATGTTGTTCTCAGTTTTAGTAGCATCACCAGAGCAGTGCTTGAGAGCAGACTTGGGATAGAAACACTCTGTGCTCTGGTTTATACCATTGGTAACCACTCTATGCTACATCTTAGTGTTGGAGGGCACCTATTTACCCACCAGTGCAACATCTCAGCGTTGGCAAAATGAATGCTGTCTAACTCCTCCTTAAATGGAATGAGTAAAGAAATAACAAGCTAGAAGAAAGCTCAGACAAAATACAAGTTAGAAAAAGGAGTGAGGAGATAAAATGAAGTGGACTATAGAGGTGGAGTTAATGAAACAATGAGGACAAAAAGAGCAGAGATTTGCTGCAAAAGCACCCACATCAACAGCGGTCCTCTCTTTCTGCTCTCGATCCTCTTCATTTATATTCCTCCACTCCTCCTCTTGCTGATCAGTTTCCGCTGGATATCGATTTCTGCTATAACTGCACAATACTCATCAAATGCCCACTGGAATCACTCTCACTCTCTCTGTTTCTAGCTTCCCTCAGTGCCCTTTATTTCCTTCTCATTTGGTTTATATTTCTAAGCAGTTATTTTTCTTTCTTTATTCTCTCATAAAGAAAAAGAAATTAATTCTTCTACAGTTTTTTGTCACACAGGAATTACTTTCTCATTTCTTTCTCCTGTGTGACATAAGCCCACTAATGGCATGGTACTGCATATATTTCATTACCGTCTAATCAGTATTATCATTATTAGGTACTCAGAAACCCCAAGAGATAATCTCTATTTACTCATTTGCGCAGTCATGTTGCTTTTCACACTGCGACTGTTCAGGGATTTATGCACTTTTAAAGCTAAGAAAGAGACTTGTGTAATGGAAATGCAGAGCTCTTTGACAACAGACAAGTCAATCACCAACCAGAGGCTCTCCGCAGTAACGCAATATGGCTGAAGACTTTTAAACCAACACATCAGTTAGATTTATAGTACTTATTTGTCATGCTGCAATTGTGTAAATGAAATAATGAAATGCCCATATAAGATAAATACCCTGGTTGCATTTGATGTTTGGTATTTTGGATTTTTTTAAATTTAAAGAACATTAAATCTAGAAACTGTCACAGCAACGTTTATAAACACATCCTTATTTACTTCAAATGTGGATACATTCACCTAAACTGCATATTTTCGGTGGTTCTGGATTTACAGCTTTGGATAATTTTCCTTTTTTGTTGTTGTTTTTTTTTTCTCTCTACCTGCATATCCCTCCATGTATTGTGTTTCCTGTTCCTTTCTCTCAAAAGCTTTCCTCCCTTATGTTGCTCTATTTTCCATTTCTCTGCCAGCTTTATGCGTTTCCCGTCTCTCAGCTGAGTGCGTTGACTCTCTCGTCCATCAGAGAGCTTCATCCCCTGAGTGGTGCTTTTATCCGTCTATCCCATCCATGTTCTCCTCTACTGCTTCTGTCTGTCTTTCTGCCTTCACATGGCTCAGTCTGTGTCTCTGTCAGAGTAGTTTGGACAGTTTTTTACTGCCTGCATTGATTCCCAAATGGAACATATTTCTCTGAATTAAACTGTGGCACACTGATAAAACTTCACACGCAACCATTAAAAGTGGTAACTTACTTAAAGACAATTATGTGCTAATATCCATGTAACATGTACAAAGACTTCTGCTGGTCTAAGAAGATGTACTGCTGTCAAGGTAGATGAAATATGTGTGCTTTCCCTGGAGTGTAACTGAATATCTGTCAGCATCTGGGTATGGTAGAAACCTGGCTGTGTTTGGGCGTGCACAAGTGCCTGTATGTGCAATTGTCAAGTTGATGAAGCATGTGTGTAGTGTGTGTATGTTCATGTGTTTACTGTATGAAAGTTGAAATATCTGTCATCTTAGTGCTCCAGAACCACTTTAATTTCCTTTAAGCTGTCGCCAACTCTGTATTCAAGCACACACAGAAATACACACAAGAGGTTTAATCTCCTTTAGCACCACCCCCTCTACTCACACACACACATATATATATATATACACACACACACAGGGGACACGCAATTACATTAATATTTATACCCAACACAAATGTACCTATCTAAAATGTGAAAAATTACTAACAACTGCTTACATATACAGTATTTCAACAAAAGGGAGTAACACTTGGGGCGTGACAGGAGAGGGTGGGCGGGTTCTGTTTTCAAGTCGATCCAAGTGAGTGTTTGATGGAGGAGGTGATGCCAGTAAAAGAGTAAGAGCAAGGCAGCGGGATAGAACGAAGAAAGCCTGTTGGGTACAGCACTCAGGTGTTCATCCCATCTTAGTTTGCATTGCATAACACAAGAGTGCAGACCACAGGACACAAATGCAGTTGTACATTTCAAAATTTTGGAGGTTGATCACAGGACAAAACTACACAACACATGCTACTTACAGCTTCTTCTATATTTTTCCTCCTGAAATAGGGATTTGAAATGGTCACCTTAGAAGTCACAAGCCTCTGCCTCTAATCTCTTAATTAACCTTGGCTTATTGTCAGGGAATGCCATTTACTTCACTTCCACCAACAATTGAGACATTCTAAAAATATAGATGGGAAATTCAGATCTCTATGTTCGCATAGTCCTGTGAGAGCCCATAAGGAGGCTTATCCAAAAGAAAACTGAGTCTACCTCCCAATGTGAAGTGAACAGGGGTCGTGGGGATAGACAGACTAAACATCCTTGCACCTGGGTCCACCGCCTTGTAGCTAAATGGCTGAAGCTGGCACTATGCCTAACAGACGGCTGAAAAATTGTCATTTTGTTTTTTTAGATGATGAATGTTATTATTATTAGATGACCAATCCAAGATCCACAAAGAGAGTTCTTAGAAATACTGAATATAGAGGCTCAAATTCTCTGCAAGAAGGATACCATACCTAACTGATGAAACCTTCTTTCTCTGCTCCATGAAAATACTATCAGGTATTACACAGGATATTTTGTCCCCATTAGTGCCAATAATTACATGGAAAAATATGCAGCTGCATATAAATAACTACATTCTACAGCCACCAACCACTTCATTAGGTAAATCTGTTCAGTGATGCAAATATTTAATAAGCCAATCACAGTGCAGCAGCTAAATGCATTTCGGCATGTAGACATGGTCAAGACAACCTACTGAAATCCAAGGTGAGCATCAGAATGAGGAAGAAACGTGATTTAAGTGACTTTGAATGTGGCATGGCTATTGGTGTTTGACGGGCTGGTCTGAGTATTTCAGAAACTGCTGATCTCCTGGGGTTTTCCCAGACAACCATATCTCTAGGGTTTACAGAGAATGGTCTGAAAAATAGCAAATATCTCTGGGAGTTCTCTGGGTAAAAACATCTTGTTGATGCCAGAGGTCAGAGGAGAATGACCAAATTGCTTTGAGCTGAGAGGAAGGCAGTGAACTCAAATAACCACTTGCATGCAGAAGAGCATCTCTTGACCCTTGAAGCAGATCAGCTACTGCAGCATAAGACCATACTGGGTGCGACCCCTGACAGCTAAGAATAAGAACCTGAGGCTGCACAAAGGTTCACAAAAATTGGGCAACAGAAGATTAAAAATGTTTCCAAGTCAGATGGGTCTCGATTTCTGCTGCAACAAGCTTGATAGTGAGGTCAAAATTTGGTGTAAACAACATGAAAGCATGGATCCATCCTGCCTTATATCAAAGGATGGTGGTGGTGTAGTGGCAAAGGGGGTATTTTTTTCAGCATACTTTGGGCCTCCCCCACAGGTGAGTCTTGTTACTGAGCATGTCCACAGTGTGCCCATATACTGATGGCTGTTTGCAGCTACTTTACTCAGGTGACACTTGACCAAGAAATGAAAGCTTCAGTACCACCTTTAATTCCCAAGCAGCCGCTGACTAGTTAGGATATTTAATCTTGTCTCCACAGATTTTCAGGCAGGATCAATGTCACCTTCTGCCCAAATGTAACCATAAAAGCACCAAAGTCAGTCCAGCAGGCATTCCTGTTAGACCACCTCAGCGCAATCAAGTCAACCTGGAAAAAAAAGCTATTTTACTACAGCTGGGCTCAACCGAAATATGGGACACAAACACAGTCACCAAGTCTGTAAGATACAAGGGACCCTACAAAGCAGGGCAATTGTAACCACTTTCCTTTTTTTTCATCCTTTCAGTTACCTCTCAGAGCATATGACCATAAGAACAGTTTGGATTGTATAGACTGATTGAAAGCTTCACCCTGACCTCAGCTCCCTCATAAAAGCAGTTCTGGTTCTGAGCCACTTCCTCTCAAAAAAATCCATCATACCCTCACTTTTGAGGTGCATTGAAAGTACTTTCACTCCATTACTTGGTGAAGCAAAAAGATCCAGACCATAAAGACATATGCTCCTCATATGTTCCATCCCAAAGCATCAAACTTGAAAGTACAGTAAGTCCTGCAATGGTCCATTCAAAGAGCATTTCGCATGAAAAACTTCACACAATATGTTTACTTTGCTTCTCTGGATTAAACTAGGAAATGCCAACAAAGTTCTGGCTTTCGGTGTTCAAACAAGCACTCCATCACATGTCTTTAGCACACTGTGAATATTCTGTGCATGTGAACTGTCATTATTAGTATCGTTTCCTGGTTTCAGTGATACAAAAACAATAGCCTGTTTATATTAGTTACCTAATGTGCAACTGAATATGGACTGTAGGCTTAATTCTAATGAACATTATACATGACTCCTGCCATAATAGCAATGTTTGCATTACCACAGTTAAATATATATGGTGTTGGAAAAAAAAAAAAAAAAACCTCCAGAATATGAAAGTTGTTTGAAAAGGTGTGTGTGTGTGTGTGTGTGTGTGTGTGTGTGCGTGTGTGTGTGTGTGAAACACAGTAAGAGGTTGAGAGATAATTGGAAATAACAGTTTATGCCACATGCATTCTTAAACACATTTGGAAATTCCACTGGAGACATGAACAGCTTTCTATTATACAAGCCATTAAGTCATTAAAATGTAATTTGCTGCATCCATGTTTGTGAAAGAAGTAGCTAAGACAGAAAATATACAGTAATTTCTGTTTCTAAAGTGGAATGGGAGTTCAAATTAATGCATGATATAAATAAATGACAGCAACAAAGTTGTTAGCAGGAACCGAGGATGTCTTAAGCAGTAATGAATCACGTGAGTTAAAATTAGGCAAAGAGCTGTGATGAGAAGCAAATAAGATATGTTTTTCTGTTGTTGCTGGAGAAAGTTTGAAAACTTTTTTTTTCCTCTTTAAAACATAGCTAGTCTCTTGTTCTTGACATAGAATGAATGACTGAGCCACAATTCCTGTGGGGAATATGGTAAATAGTGATTAAGGCTCAGATACGTCTCCCACATGCCAACAATCAGCACATTTCCTCCTAATAGCAAGCCTTAGCATTATTCCTGTCTTGTTAAATAAAACACTTTTCAGCAACCAAGGCATTTCTAGGTCACTAGAAAAGAGGCACCGATCAAAATCATACGGCGCCATACACACACACACACACTCACACACACTTTGTATCATGTGTAAACACAGTCGCACACTGTGCTCACAAATGTATGCAGTAGGTAAGCACTAATGCAACAGTCAATGTTGGCATTCAGTGCATATTAAGTTGTCTGAGTCAGCCTGCCTGTCTACACAGCGGCCTAGAGAGCTTGCAGCAGATGTAGTCATTTAAAGTGCTTTTTCACTTTGCTGCCTCACAATTTAACTAACCTTAAAAACTGTTTATCGTGAACACAATAACTCCTGTCCTTTCTTATTGGCAGCTTAGTCTCCAATTTTGCTGTTGCTGCACATCTTATGTCTGTAGCAACAGGATGCAGTTCCCTTTCTTCTTTTCATAAGATACTTAAGCTACTAATTTCATTAATCAATGTTACGTTCAGAACATGATTAATATTAGTAATCATATCATATCATATCATAATAGTTGTTGTGAAAAGGTCAGTTAAAATCAGCTCTTGCAGTTTCCTGTAATAAGTGCAGAAATTAGAGGTTAACTCTTAAAGAGAAAAAGGTTTTTTGTGACTGTCATTTTCCTCTAATGTCAACATTAAATCCAAATCCAAACAAGTGACCATATGCAGCCCAAAACCACTTTGACTCACTGACCTGTAGAACCTTTTCTGCCATGACTCGGTTGAAGTCAAATGCCATTCTGATAGGGATATACAGATAAAAAGATGCTGGTATATGGAAGAGATTTCTCAACCACAAAGAAATCACTTTCGATGTCTGATCTCTTCCCGCCCACTGTCACCCTCCCTTAGTCTATCTCTTCCTCCCTTCTTCCTTTCCTTAACATCTTTTTCTTCCCACTGATGCCTGTCTCTTACACACTTTATCTCTGACAAAGCTATCAATGAACCACACAGACACCTCTCTCTACATCCTTGTTTCTAAAAAACAAAACAGTCTTTCAATATTTTTCTGTCACTTGGATTGAGCTTTGAAAACACTTTCAAACCTTCAACAGAACCTTAATTTAGTTAGGCCTCAGTTACACAATTGACCCCATAGCAACCTCTGGTCCCTAGGAAACAATTTGCATTCCCCAACTAGTTGTCATGTGGTTGCTGGAGGTTGCTGCTGTCAGTATGTAAAAAAAGTGACGTGAAGAATAAACTTGCAGCCAAGCACCCAGGTGGCCGAAATGAGATATTACAGACTGCGTTATAGAACTTAAGCGTAAGATTCATTGAAAACGTAAAAAAGCATAAAAGTTGTATTTTGCCACTGAAAGCAAAAACAGATGCAGCTTTGAATGGTCTCCACTTCCAGTTTGCATTGCACTCTTCACAGTTTCACTGCTGCTTAGCAAGCAGTTGACAAGTGCTTGCAGACAAGCTTCTATCTTCCATACAAACTACAAGTGACCACAACATCCAAAGCAATTGCAGCACCAGATATCTCTTTGTACGTAGTTTCAATTAAATTAAATTCAATCCAATTTTTAGGGTTGATTAGTATCTAAGTATCAATTTTGTTGACAACCCTAGTGACCGTGGGTCACTGACCAGTCTCTACACTTGCGTGACTGGTGCTTTAGCAAACAATTTCACATGAACTGCCAGCAAACACCCACAACTAACTGGGGAATACTCACTGTAGTTACAAACCGGTCTCTAGGCATGTCTTACATGTTTGCCATTAATTAAAGTTAGAAATTATGGTAAGTGTAAATTCTTTTTTAGTAGTGGTTGCTACCTTAATCAACCCAAATTAAGTCTAACAAATTTTCGGTGCTACAACCTAAATATGAGAGAATCATGAGATAAACATCAAAAGATGTTTGATGAACCTAATGAAACATCCAAATCTAATTAATGGACACAGATTAAAGCTTGGGATGCGCTCCAAATATTGATTTATTTAAAAAAACAAAACAAAAAAACCTGCAATGTGACTTTTAGCATATTTCAATGTGACATCTCCAACTGATCACTTCTTTTTTGAAGAGTCACCGCTCTGTTTAAATGCAATTACACAAATCATAGAGTATTGTTATAATGTGAAGTGTCTTTTTACTGACATTGATCAATAGACAAGTTTAGGTTTAGCTATTATGGAATAATGAATTAATTAGGAACATCTAGTGCAATCTATTCCAATTGTACAAAATTGACACAGCTGTTAGAATCCATTCCTACACAGGTACAGGCAGATGCACAAATATGCACATAAGAGGCTACATTCTCCACTATCACAGGGGACCAGACCATGCCAGTTCAGTTAGCTTTAGAGCAAAGTCAGAATGTGACACTACTTACATAAGCTGAGAGCTCCATTCCCCTCTCAGCTCAACTAAGCTCCCACTTCACAAGGTCACACTGGAACTGATGGGCCACTCAATCAAGCAGCCTGTTTTACCCATCATCTGTCCAAAATCTGTTAAGTACATACTTAATCCTAACTGTACATAGGCTACTACAAAACTTTATCTATCAGAAGGAAGCAGAAAATGCCAGGATGCTGCATTTGAGCTCTAAACTGTGTGCTAATATGTGTTTATCAGTAAGCCACATGAATGCGGTGAACTCAAGTCAGGACAATCTTCTTATCTGTGAACTTGAAGTATATGCTAGAGCATTTCAGACTTTGTTGAAGTGACTTAGATGAGAAGATTGAGGCCAGGAAAATATGAAGGTGGAGCCAGCTGCTGATTGTCTTATGTTATCATCAAGAATTTCCTGTAAATCATGGGAAACCATGAGTCTGGCTCTGTCTAAAGGAGGGATGCCCAATTAATCTTCCCAAGGGGACACATGAGAAACTGGGACTTTGGTTGTGAGCCATACCAATAAGCTTGTAAGGAGATAAAATTAATATTGGGGAGAATTGAGTTCAGCTTATTGGTGTGGCCCTCCACAACAGTCCCAGTTTCTCATGTGGCCCCTTGGGAAGATTAATTGCCCACCCCTGGTCTAAAGGGATCTGAGTCTGCCTACCAACACATATTAAGCTTCCCCTTAAGCCACATCTCCCTTGCTTAATTTGAGCTAAAATATAAAATCAACATTTTTTTTAAACTGGTTCTCTGCAGGACTACAACTTTAACTTTGTGCTAGTGGCTCATGAGGTTTCCTGGCAATGTGCAGAACCTCCAGCATACCTTGTCCAGGAAGAGCTACTGCACGGCAACAAATACTACTTCACTAAAAACTATTTATGAACATCAATTTAGCCATTTTAATCCCTTGATTGAAAATTTATTATATATAATGACATAAGGGAAAATGACTAACTGATGGACTAGTTGATGCACCAAAAAGCAGCAGCGAAAGCTCACTGCAGTTTAACAGTTACCGCAATTGTGTGTTCAATTAAACTTTAAAACTATCTGTCTTTTGTAGTGAACTATATTAATGCAACATGCTACACTTGCTGCAACAGTATGACAAAAGTGTGTATGTGTCTTAGCTTTGATTATTTTGTCATAAAACATTAAAAAACATTATACTAAAGGAGTGTGTGAAGAGAAGAGAGAGACAGAGAGGGAGATGATGGCTCAAAAGCCCACTTTACTACATCGCTCACCAGTGCCCCTGTTTTGTGTATGTCTCGATCACTTGTAAAACCACTTGCATTCACAGAGTGGTGTAACACTGGATTTTCTGAATGTGTGTGTAATAGGATAAATTGTTTTTTGTTTGTTTTTTTTTTATAAATCTTTCCACGTCACACAATAAATTCCTTGGGAGAAAGAAATGGATAGAATGAGAAAGGGCATATTGGATGTAATCTTCCAGTCTTCGGGGCTTAACGGGAGATTAAAAAAAAAAAAAAAAACAACAACGTATGGATACTGAGGGAGGTCATGCTATACAATAAATTACGGTGAAATTAGTATAGAGCCCTTAGCATTCAGTTGAATAAGCTCCTATAATTTGAATTCACGGGCATGTAGTGTTCGAAGAAAATATCAAGATGTTTTTAGCAACACTTGTTGCTACACTTATGTTTCTTATAGAGGCTGGGAAGTTGAGCTTATAGGTCATCAGTTTCACTACATTAAAAAAACCAAAAACAAAACAGTTGTCAGTGTGGAAAAACCTGGCAAGCCTTCAAATCAGCATGTATCCTTAAACTTTGTTGTTGTACAAAGTAGGCCGGCGACACACAGTGTAAAAAGTGGAATGGTGACTGACTAAAACATATTTTTCCCCTTTAGAAATTATTGTAGTTGTATGGCTGAAGATGACTGTTGCTGATACCGGCTCTCATGAGCTTTGGTTGACAGCTGGATAAAATTAACTTGCTAGATAGCGTTCATTTTTTTTTTTCATAAATGTAAATATCTGCAGAAAACCCATTTCCAACATTTGAATTCCATTCAAATTTTTTGTATTATTGTTTGGCAGACATATTGAGTTTTAAATACCACAGCTGAACTTACATAGTTTTGGATTTTAGACTTAGCTACAGTGCTACAGTTACTGACTATGGATGTATTGAGAAAATCTGAATACCATTCAAAGATAGCGCCCCATTTGAAAGTTGATCACTGCAGATGTATATCATAAACTTTAGTCGTGTTTTTGCAAGCTTCCTTTCTTTCTCATACTTTCTCAGCCTATTCCTCCCACATGCATGGGATGAAATAAGTTAATCACATTCACAAGTCAGCACCATTTCTAAATCCTTAGTGGCAACAGTGAAAGTAATATTGAAACTGTGTAGCTGAGTGAGGACACTGCTGTTTGTATGCTTCAATTATCGCCAGACAATAAGGCATTAATTGATTCATTCCTGTGTCAAGATGTGTCTTTGTAAGATGTCTGGTAGGGAGTTTTTGTATTGTTGTTTAATTATATTGGATTGTTGTGTATTTGCACCTATGTAATTTGTTTATGAGTCTGGGGTGTCAGATCAGTTCTGAGGTAATCTAATTTTCTAAAAGGCTCTTGGGATCTTAAACATTTGGTTAAGTGTTTCAACCTTTTGCGGAGTCAAATCTGTATCTGTTAACATTCAGTGTATATATTAGTGATGCTGTGATTCATTAATTACATAAATGGATTGATTACAAATGATGGCATTAGATTTATACATCAGTCTACTAAAAGACTTAATTGCATTGAACCCCTTTTGCTTGAGGAGTAAGCGTGCCTGAACAATGCCCTTTTGCCTTTCATACTAGAACCGACACTTCAAAAAACATTGGGACTCTGTGGAAAATGGAAATAAACATCTTTATCCTAATAGCATAATTGCCTAAGTCATATTTTGGCCAAAATTGAGATATCTAGCTAAATGAATCTACACTGTTAGCAGAGCAGAATTAGGTAGGCGTCTCAAAATATGACTTAGGCAATTATGCTATTAGGCTGACAATATTTAAAAACTGCAATGACTTGCAAATCATATAAGCCCACGCATGCACAATACACAACAAATTCACTTAAAAATTAATTATAAGAAAAAACTACTCATTGAACTTCTATTTTATTTTATACCTGGCTTAGTGGCGAAGAATTTCTTTCAGCAAGTGAGCTGCAAATACGCTGGACAGTTGTGACCCAGAAAGATTTTATGGCAGCAGAGAAGGTTGTCTACTTTCGACTACACTGCCTGGCCGAAAGAGGATGTCATCGCATAGATTGAACATACAGATAGATTAGAGCCATTCTTTTCACAAGGGTCAAATTTTTAGCCTTCACCAAGCAAAGAAAACAACTAAGGAGATTGTTGAAGCTACTAAAATTGGGTTAAGAACTGTATCTGTGGAAACTCCCTCTGAGGATATTCTCAGACAGGCACCTGTCAACTCTGATACACATCACCAGCTGCTTCTCTTCACCTGTCAGTGAGTTGGCCAGAAGGGCACAGCACATGTCGTGGTTCAAGCCGTCCCCCTGGATCTCACATGCTTCATAATTCTTTCCCGTTATGGCCTTGGGCACAATTTAGATTTCGTAGACCATGTTGCTTTGAATATTACTTTGTTAGAAGAGTGAAACAAAATGATGCTAGGATTTCCAGCAACTACTGAATTTTCAGTTAAAGTAAACATTTCCAATTGTTGCAAACTTTGCTCTTTTGCACTGCATTGAGTGCTATTTGCACTGATACGTGCACATAAATAGTGATGTGCTGAATTATTAATTTGCTTCAGGGTAAAATCATTGCTGCTCAGAGGATTTGAGCTGTGCAACAGCTAGGCTAACAAATAGCATTTAAACGTCACCTCTGCTGTCACATTAATGAGACACAGTCAACTTTACAAAAATTGATGTGAACTGCTTCTCATCCACTGAGAAAATGGCAGGTCCCCAAGGGATGCACTTTTTTTTTCTTTAAGCTTAACACTAAACAATGACATTGACTTCCAAACCACAAATTTCTTAGATGCAGTCATGTCCAGATTCCCAAAACAGCATGCAGACAAGCAGCTTCAGGCTCATTAATAACGACTACAAGTCTAGGCATGCTTACTGTCCCGCTCTTTCTCTGCCTGCTTAGGTCTGTAATAGAAATGAGACACCTCTACAAGGGTTTCTGCAGTGCAGTTGTTAACACAGCCAGAGCTGGTAATAAAATGACCTGTTTCCCTGCAGACATAAAGACACATTCATAAGAGTCGCTTTGCAACAGCTGTCGTTCCAGAACCTTTCACATGATAACGCTACAGTAGACCCTATCAGCGTCCCTTCTACAGTAGGGAGTTGACAGAAGTAATCCATTGGATTAAGTAAAAAAATGAAGCTCGGGGAGACAGTAGTAGTACAGAGATGGCAGGTGGAAGAGAACAGTTAAATTAAATGAGCGGGAGACTCAGAGCTACACAGCGTTAGAAGGGAGCGAGGGACAGTGAGTGAGAAACAGAGTTGAAACACTATGCTGACAGTTACAGCCTGTCAACACACACACCGTGGGATTTTGGTTTTGTTTTTGCACGTGTGTTTGTGTGTGTGTATGCATGTGGTGTGATAATTGAATATGCTCTGCCAGCTATCACAACGAGTAAAGACACAAGTGACATCTCGCTCTCTCTCTATCTTTTTGGGAAAGCAAGGGATGTCACTGCTGCCTAGCAACCACGTGTTAGCCTTGGAGGCTGTGCCAATATGTTATTTTATTTGCTATTTTTGCCAAGTTTCACACCTTCCATTGATTTAGATCAGTGGCCCAGCTAATACAACGGGTAGAAACAAGCATGTAGATGTCTTTCAGACAGAATTTTTTGTGAGTGCACACTATATTACCAAAAGTATTTGCTTGTCTGCCTTCACACGTATGTGAACTTGTGTGTCTTTCCATTTTCAATCCATAGAGTTTAATATAATGTCACCCCACCCTTTGCAGTTATAACAGCTTCAGCTTTCCTGGGAAGGCTTGTCACAAGGTTTATGAACCTGTTTATGGGAATCTTTGCCCATTCTTCCAGAATTGCATTTGTGAGGTCAGACAGTGATGTTGGACAAGAAGGCCTGGCAAACAATCTCCCCTCCTCTAATTCATCCTAAAGATGTTCTGTCAGGTTGAGGTCGGGACTCTGTGCAGGCCAGCCACGTTTGTCCACATCAGATGCTCACTAATCCATGTCTTTATGGATCTTGCTTTGTGCGCTGGTGTGAAGTCTTGTTGGAACAGGAAGTGGCCATCCCCAAACTGTTCCCACAAAGTTGGGAGCATGAAACGGTCCACAATGTCTTTGTTGAAGCATTAAAAGTTCCTTTCACTGGAACTAAGGGGCCGAGCCCAACTCCTGAAAAACAACCTCACACCATAATCTCCCCTCCACCAAACTTTATGCTTGCACAATGCAATCAGACAAGTTCTGTTCTCCTGGCAACTGCCAAGCACAGACTCAACCATCAGATTACCAGACAGAGAAGCGCGAGTCATCATTCCATAGAACACATCTCCACTGCTCTAGAGTCCAGTGGTGGCATGCTTTACAGCACTGCATCCAAAGCTTGGTGATGTAAGGTGATTTAAGGATTGGTGCTCAGCCACGTGCATTCCATGAAGCTCTCTGTGCACTGTTCTTGAGATAATCTGAAGGTCACATGAAGTTTGGAGATCTGTCACATTGCCTAAGTGTGAATGTGGTTGTGTGGTTGGTGTTTGGTGGTGGTCGGTTGGGCCGTAGGTACAAATTGGCATCCACGCATCTGTCAGGGGAGCTGTGGCTACATTAGTAGCTTACCACCACCAAGTATGATTAAGGTTCGACTGAATAGTAATATTATTATTATTGTTATTGTAGAGAATGATTCTGCAGAAAGTTGGCAACCTCTGTGCACTATGCACCACGCTTTCATTTTATGTAGCCTACCACTTTGTGGCTGAGTTGCTGTTCCTCCTAATCGCTTTGTTATAATACCACTAACAGCTAACTGCAGAATATTTAGTAGAGAGGACATTTAATGATTGACTTGTTGCACAGGTGGCATCCTATCACAGTAACATGTGGTAATTCACTGAGTTCCTGAAAGCAACAAATTGTTTAACAAATGTTTGTAGAAGCAGTCTGCATGCCTAGGTACTTGTTTTTTTTACATCTGTGACCATGGAAATGATTGGAACACCTGAATTCAATGATTTGGATAATTTGAGTGAATACTTTTGGCAGTACAGTGTATGTGTTTGCACGTGTACATGCCCAAACTATTTTGATTAGCTTTTTTTGTACCAAATCAAATGTTAGTAATACCTGAATAGGATAGCAAGGTAACAGACTGGTACTGTAAATATCCCTGAGATACTCATTGACCCATTTAATACTGGCTCAAAGGGAAACACCATCCTGGTCTCCAGTGGTCACTTACCATGACCTTCAGTCATTATTTCATTTTTTTTTTCTTGTTTGTTTTATTGTGTTGTACTGATTCAAAATCTGCCCTTCAACACGAGTTGCAAGAGGACTGAAACAAACCAAAAATCTCAATATGATATTAGAGGAAGCTACAGCACTAACTGCTTTCAGTGCTAACTTCTGTAAGTTTTTTTGTTCATTTTCCCCCCACATGCATCTGACATATGTTGTAGGTGTTCTAAACTAAAATAAATAATAATAACCAATCCATCTTCTGCTTATCCAACTTCAGGTCACAGGAGGCAGAAGTCTCTCCCATCTATCATAGGGTGAGAGACAAGTTATACCCAAGACAGGTCACAGTCTACTGTAGAGCTAGCACAGAGAGATAGACAGCCATTCATGCTCACATTCACACTTACAGTATGGCTAAGGTTAGGATAGACAAGTAGCTGTTGTTAAGTTTTCAGGAAATCAAGGTAAGTCAATTCTCTAAGGTCACAAATTTGTTTATGTGTGTGTGTGTGTTGTAACAACTCAAAATCAGTCCTGTGCATACCAAAAAGGAAGTCAAAAATAGAAATAGATTTGACAGAAATGTTTTATATTTTTTAACCCTGGACTCAATAATGTCAGGTTGCTCTGTAAGAATTTCCGACAGTACAATGATACTTTGGATATAGCACTTCACTTTGTGCTAGTGGTGCTTTGTTGCTCTAAACTCTAGTGACTTAAGGTGTCACAATACATACTAAATCCATGCTTGTGGATTTCACACCTAACCACTTGTCGTGGCAGCAACCAACTGAACATTATTGCTTTGGCTTTTCATGCAGTTTAATTAAAGAGAAAATAATTAATGAGTTGAGAATCATAAAGAGGTATGCAGGTATGTCCACAAAGGGACTGAGGACACATCGAATGTATGAAACTCATATGCAATAGCCTGAAGTTGCTACATAGGCTGTAGGCCCTGTCATGAACTGTATTTGAGGTTTCTTACTTAAATACACTATTTTCATTAAATGGGATTGATTGTTGGTCTGGCAGCAACAACCACTCAGAAAAGTTTGAATTCCCACTGTACTATGTAGCTGAACAGAAACATATACTATATGAACTTTATAAATTATATATTTGCAAGTCATTGTCTGGAGAAGCCGGTTGCTTACAGAAATAAGAGAGTTATACATAAAACAAAAGTACTTCTGGTATATGTATTTCTTTATAAGCAGCTTTAGATGGGTAAACCTTTGAAAACAGAATCATCACCCTTACATGTACACCATCGAAATCAATCAATCAATCAATCCTGGGGAGAATTGTTCATAACACTGCAGCCTTAACATTAAAAACGACTCCGAAACTCAAACACTGCTGCTGTATAATTTATGTTTCCTTTAGTTTCTGTTTATGGATGACACGCTAGACTGGTCCTGCCACACACAGACAGTGTACAAGATGGGACAAAGCAGATTATACTTCCTGAGAAGGTTAAAATCCTTCAACATCCACAGCCCTGTCCTGCTCACCTTTTACCAGACTGTTGTGGCTAGTGCACTGTTCTTTGGTGTGGTGTGCTGTCTCTAGGGACAGGAACAGAGTGGACAAACACATAAAGAGGGCGAACTCCACAATCGGGGCTGAACTGGACTCTGTTCAGCAGGTGGCTGGGGTGAAGATGCTAAGGAAACTGAACAGCATACTGAACAATAGCTCAGACTAACTGCACAAGCTGGAGGTGCTTCAGGAAAGCACCTTCAGCCACAGACTGATACCACCTCTATTAACTCGGTGCAGGATGGAACACAGCAGGAGGTAAGGAAGTAGCAGGTAGTAATGTTAACCACCAATTTTACATTTATATTGTGTATATAGTATTTATATTGTGTTTCTTATAGTAATTTCCAGCAATTTCCTGCAAAGGATCAATAAAGTTCTCTACTATTCTAGTTACCTTCGTTTCTGTTTTGGTTGTGAATTAACTGCCGCGTGGTTCTTCTGAAAGGCTTTTTCTGCCCAAAGTCTTGTTATTTGTCAAAGTGCTGCTGTTTTTATATTACCAGGCTCGATTTCCAATCTTGAGTGTCAGAAAATGTTTGCCAATTTGTGTTAATACAGAAAGCACTGTGTTTTTTTTCCAATTCATGAGTCCAGTGTATTCTATGCAAATTGGCACTATTGTACTAAGGGCCAATACATTTTGTTTGTTTTGAGCACACCAGCATCTGACAATTTTTAGAATTATAGCTGTTGTGCCCCCACCACTACTCGCCACTCACCACCACCAGACACACACACACACACACACAAACACACACACACACACAACTTTCTAAATAACGTTCATATTGTCGATTTTTGTTCTTTTTCATTCACTTATTTCACTGATAACAAAGGAAACAAATTTTTCCTTGTTTTTTTTTTCCATAACAGGATTTATACTTTATTGAAATGCATCTTTCTCACAAATTCATCCAGGAACATTTTCAGTTGAGAATCTAATTAGGAAGCTTAGTCTGTTGTGAAAACAAGGGTTATTAAAACATATTGCTTCTCTTGTAATATTGAGAACCACAAGGGATAAGTTACTGACCTATTTTGGGCTTTGACCTAAAGTGGTAAAAATACCCCATCTGTGCATGGTGGAATTTCAGCCTGTTACTGTTCCTTCTTTCCTTTAGGGCTCCCAGGACAACATAAGGCACCACAGAGATACTGAGAAATAGAGCAGAACTGGCAAAATTAGATCTTTCTTCAGACTCAACTTAGCCAGTTCCTTCCTTGAATGCACACATAGGAGAGCACACAAAATAGTACAAAGCAAATGAAGGGATGACAAGCAGAAGAAAACAGACAGAGACAACAAAATACATGAAGAGAAACTGAGATAGAAAAGCGGTAAACACAGTGAGCCGCATCCCACAGCAAGCGAGTTTGTGTAGTTTTCTGGGTGTTTTGAACATTGTGAAAAAGTCTACTTGACTGGAATTTTCTGGTCAGCTGAGCTGAAAACTTTCCTGTAAAAACGAGTAGAGAAAATCTGAGTGGATACATAATATCTAAGGTTTAAATTATTGGCACTGATACCAATGTTTTCCACACTGTCTGCTATTTGTTGCTGTTTTGAGCAATTAACCAGCACATAGTTTATCGTCTCAACAGATAAACATCAGCCAGACATCAGCTATTTCACAGAACATCTCATTTGGTATTTGGTAAAAAAGTAATCAGCAACAGCAATGTTGAGCTGATATATTGATACATCTCTTGTATCCCTAGGATTAGGCGCATTACCCAGCTGTACTAAATGCTGTTTCTCGGTATCCGTTATGATACACCAGAACAGGAGCGACACTTTTTTCTTGTCTTCCCTCCTCTCTCATTGCCCCTTTTCCGTCTTCCGTCTTGCTTTGCCTGTCTCCATGTCCTCCTGCCCCTATCCTTCGAGTTTCATCTTCTTTAAAACTGTTGGTACTGTGAAGACGGACCAGCACGAGAAATCCATTGCCCTCCTTTGCTCTTTTCATCTTGTATTCACCACTTTAAATGCATACTTATGATGCATATCATTTCTATACCACTGCAATAAAAAGGGAAAGGAATACGAATTGAGTTTGAAAAATGACTCATAATGAATTCTCTGCAAGTCTCATTGACTCCAGTGTCATGGAAATTGCTAGGCACACCTGATAAATTCTGCATTTAAAGAAAATATAAGAAATCTGGCAGCATAGCTGGATAAGCAACTGTATTAATGGATGGATGGCTGAATAACTGGATCAGTGGAAAGCCACAGGTCCAGACAGTGCCTGCTTTAACACCAAAGCGCCATCCAATCATGTTTTTTGCTACCCCACCCAGTTCATCACTCCGTCTAGTCCACCTGTTAAGGCCACTTTGCCTTTGTGTGTTTTTGTGCGTGTGCGTGTGGGGAGGGGGGGGTACATTATGGATTAAGCCTGTGTTAATCACATTCTTTGACACAGTAACCTTTTCATAGTGTAGTAAGGCTTAATCCTGATAAAACCTTTCTGTGATTCAGCGACAGATCGTGCCGCTTTTGCACACGAAAAATACTGTATGTATACCGCTATACTTTTTAAATAGAGAATTTGTTAAACCTTCTTATCGCATAAGAATTCTGAATAAAGTTATTTATTTACATATTTTGTTAACATAATTAAATTAGAATGATGGTGCTTGTGGTGCATTGGACTTAAAGGTACAGAAATACTGAGTACATCATATACACATGCTCTCTCTCTCTCTGCTTGTAAACAGCTTTCCTCCGACTGTTAGAATTATTTTAATTTTTTTCAGAAAACGTTATTGACAATACACAGAGGTAATGAGACTACCCCCATTTCGCTCCTGTTTTCTAATGCTGGATTTTTTTCTGTTTTGTGCAATATCTCATTAACACATGCAAGACGAGCTTTAGAGACGTATCCGACTCTAAAGTTTATTCTCTTGCTATGAGAAGACATTCGTAAAATCATATTGCTGCCCTTGTCATGTGCAGAACCACAAGGCAAGGGACGGGGGCATGACCTTGGGTTTTATCCCAGGATGGTAAATATCCTTTCTTCCTTGCAGGGATTTGAGGACAATATGAAGAATAGATATGAAGAAATAATGCAGAAATTAATATATTGGATGTTTCTCCAGACCCAACTGTAACTGACTCCTTCCTTGAGAGCTTTTTTCTGTAGATGGAGCATAACAACTTTATCTTGGAACGTGCCGATGAACAACACAAGGTTCCTGCAGGGCACTGGGGCTACGTAAGGCTCAGCAGCGCAGTAAAGCAGGCTATCCAAAATCTACGCTTAGTGCCACCAGCTGGCTGGCTTAACACAATTGCGACTTTACAGAGGCCACAGTAATGCGGTGTCTGAGCCAACGGGCTGACATGGTTCTCAGCAGTCACACTGACTACCACACACAGAGGTGAGCAGCCTTTGTGTAGCCAGATGGTGACACAGAGCATCTATTTATAGCCTCTCAGAAAAAAGTGCAAAGAAAGACAGAAGCAAGAAGCAACAGGAGCGGCGTCACACAGCCAGTGGTATCGATGCCTTCGTTTATGACGTGTGTATCGATTCAGCAGTTTAAAATGCGCCGTTTGAAAACACCAGCTTACAGTTAATGTACCGGCTGAACTTCTTTCACATTCAGATGAGGTGGGATCTGTCAGCTGTGAAGGCCTTCGAATTTTATTCACATCATTTTCAATCCATCCAGAAACTCCTCAAGCCCTACTGATGGGGGATTGTCATTCTAGAAGCAACCACTCACATCAGGATAGAAATCATCCATTATGGGATAAAGGTGATCACTCAGAACAACGGTGTATTGACTTGCAGTGACCTTTACCAGAAGAGTACATGGGGATCGGAGCATGCCAGCAAACCTCCCACCACAGCATTATATCGCCACTACATTTAACACTGTAGGAGTCAGGAGTCTGATTTTTCTTTTAATTTGTCACTGTAAGTGTTAATGTTTGAAACATTCAGTGTTAAATAAAGACTTACATTTCAAGAAGCCATTTTATCCATACCCCCTTATTGTACAGTGCCTGAAATACTTTGAACAATTAGTATAGTATTTATGAAGGATTTTTATTATCATTATTCTGTGGTTATGAAGTGACTCATTTAAAACCCATTAACTGCCTGACTGTACTTAAATTGCTAATCTAATCGTCAGTGTACTGTCCAATATTACATGTTGCAAATCCTGCTATGCCAAAATCACAGAAATGACAAAACTAAGTACATTCCTGGATTGTTTCTTTTGTAGTGTGGATCTGTTTTAGATGCCTTGTTGTCAGGGAAATTTTAAAGACTGGGTTTGTTAAGGGAAACGACTCCCTTTTGTGCAGAAAGGTAGATGCCTTTGGCATACTTTTGCAATGTAATTGCAGCTGCAGATTTCTGGTGAGCCATGACTAATACATAGGGACCAAAACAATGGTGGAGAGCAGTGTCAAGAGAAAGAAAGAACGGTGAGGCATAATGTCAGGCTCACAAGCCTGTTTAGAAACAAATGTCAAAATCCCCAGTGCTTTTGTACCAGTGGATTTTCTGGAATACTTTGGATCACTTGTTTAAATGAAATTAAAAAACAGTCCACAGCTTAGAAGTGTTTGGGAATGAAGTTGACACTGACTATCTAAGTAATTGATACTATTAATGTGCTGCCATGTACCATTGTTTTCAGGAATTGTTGTTTTAATTTTTAGGCCCGTCACAGCGCCGCAATGACTATTATTCTAGTCCTGTAACAACCAAGGCCTGGGTATGCATTTAACTGTATTTACTTTGCTGATTTATTGAATTTATTTTTTGC
>VUQK01030417.1:32972-45756 GCA_015106715.1 Bujurquina vittata
ACCAAAAAAAAAACGCCAAAAAAAAAAAAAAAAAAAAAAAAAAAAAAAAAAGAAACAAAAAAAAGAGATGAGAGAAGACAGTCAAACGCAAAGGACAATAAAGAAAAAATAAGAAGTAAGGCGGGGAGAGATGGGTTGTTTATGAGCTGCCCAAGGAGAGGTCAGCTGTGGCCGGTAGACACTCGTTAATCTGTCATTACTCTCATCAGGCCCCTGGCACTGCCACACTGAAGCTATGTGTGCACGTGTGTGTGTTTGTACGGGCTGTGAGTCTGATTGGGATTCTGGTCGCTGGCTGGGGAAAAGCTGAGTCACCATGGCGACCTGGAGCCAAGGAGAAGAGAAGATGGGAGAGAAAGAGGAAGATGGTATGGTGGGATAAGATGGGGGGGGGGGGCAAAATAAAGGCAAGATGGGAAAAAGGTGCAGAGTATAAAACAGAGGAGCTTCTCTGTTTTTGGCTGTTCAGTGAACAAGTTATGCACAATGCAGACAGTCTGGTTTTAAAAAGAAAGACCACATATTGAGGAGAAACATGGTTTTCTCACCTTCTCTTTGTGTGTTAGTCACATTCTTCTTTTTTTTTGCCTCCTGGAAAATAACACCAAATTCTTTAATTTATTTCTGTTTTTTCTCTTTTTACCATTTTAAAGCATTGTTCTGAAATGTGCACAGTAATGTGTTCAACATGCTGGCCTTCATGCAGACGATTTAACCAATACTTTATAAAATGTGTTTAACTAAACACACTTTTGGGCAACTTTATTAGCTAGACCCACTGAGGCATGTCGACGTTGTCAAGATGAGGTGCTAAAGTTCAAACCAATCATCAGAATGGGGAAGAAAGGTGATTTAAGTGAATCTGGCACGGTTGTCGTCCAGATGGGCTGATCTGAGTATGTCAGAATCACGAAGAAGAGCATCTCTGAATGCAAAACATCTTGAACCTTGCAAATGCGCAACAGCAGCAGAAGACCACTTCTGTCAGTTAAGAATAAGAAACTGACGCTACAATTCACACACCAAAGCTCGATGGTATCATGTCAATATGGACCAAAATGTCTGAGGAAAATCTTTGATTTTCCAGCTCATTGTTGAAGCTATGTCATGAATAATTAAGGCAGTTCTGAAGGCAAAAGGGGGTCCAACCCGGTACTATTGAGTGGTACCTCACAAAGTAGCTTGTGAGTGTACATTTGCCTTATGAAACCATGACCATGTAGTTGTGAGGTCTTGCAGTTGTGTGATTAAAAATCACAATGGCAGTCATGTCACCACTATCACAAATTATCCAGCCAACCACATTTATAAGGTGGTCTGGGACTCATCACCCTGACAATCATGAAAATGGCAGAAACACTGTTAGCATATGGTTTATGCTAAAAAAAATAAATTAATTAAAAAGAAATCTAAAACTAACCAATCTGTGATCTTTGCCTAAAATAACCAAATAGATTTGGTCCCTACACCTAATGAAAAGCTAAGGGAATGTAATATTAATAAAAAGAATAACAAAAAATAATGATGATTACAGACATCTGTTTAATTCATGCCACCGCTACTCCTGCCTCTTCCTCTGATTGCAGACTGTGTGGTTCTTTATACTTTACACTAACTTTTTGGCAGAAAGACTGTCCTGTGCAATGCATTCCACTTGTCTATAAAACTGAATTTTATGGGTGTCATGAAGGCTGATTACATTATACTGCACTTTTTATTTATTAATTTGACTGTGGTAAACAAGAAAAAAAACCTCAAAATGAACTTGAAAACAAAGAGAAATTTGTTAATTTTAAGTAAATTAGTTTAGGGGGTTTGGACAAACCCCCTAAATAGTGAGGAAATGACTTTGAGCAGCACTAAAAATTATAATGTGAGATTTAAGTCTTGGAAACGGGAGTTGAGAACCACTGCTGTACCATGATGCTAAAATTAGTAGTTTTAGCTATTATCATGTCACAGCAGAACAGAGAAGCACTAGAGGGTGACTTTTTGAATTGTACTTTAAATGGATTATTTTGCATCTAGAGCCTATTATGAAGCAGCCATAGTATATAAATAACAGAAAAAAAGAGCAAAATTGTTCCAGTATATTGTCTGCTCATGTCAGCTTGGCTCATATGACAGTATAATAGCACTCCCACCCCAATGGGATTCCCACAACCCCTGGGATTCAACAGGATGCCCGCCTCTCAACGGCCCAGAGCCATGCTGATACCAGCAGAACAAAAAGACAGTGTCTTACAGAGGAGTTATTGTGTTACTCCCTTTTACATTGCATTTAACTGGCTAGAATGGCTACTTTCATGTGCAGGCTGAAGTACTATATGTCTGCAGGATGGATTGCTGTGAAATTGTGCAGACATTCCTGCTCCCTGGAGAATCAACAGGCAATCCACTGACTTTTCTTCTAATGCATTGCTTTTAAATTTAATACATACACTCAGGGAGTTCTCATGTTGCACCACCCAGTAAAATACAACATGTCCTGGATGGGCTGGCACAAGAATGTGTAAAGCCCTTTGTGGTTTCTAAACAGTGTAATGACCTTTCTAAATTTGTGTATTTCTGACTCAAATGTCTCCACAGCGACTGGATGACTCGCCTAGACTTTGTAACTAGTCTACGTAAACTCATGCTAATGCCTTTGGTGATACTCAAACGTTTGCATTTAGTGCAAAGTTTAAATGTGTCCAGTACTTAATAATTAACGTCAGTTCCATTAAACTACAGTAAAAGATAGTGAACACTGTAAGAATTTTACTACTATGTTGTTAACATACGGAATACAATATTATACTTTTCACTGCTGACAACACGTTCACCCTGAGCAAAGGTAACAGATGTAAAAGGGTCTGAAGAAGCCGTGGGGAACGTTTTGCTGCCTGTAACATCGTTCAGTTTGTGGGCTGGGGAGGCATATCCATGGAGGGCCTCACAGACCTCTGCAGGCCAGGCAGCAGCACCATGACTGCCATTAGGTATCTGGATGAAATCCTTGGTCCCACTGTCAGATCCTACACTGGTGCAGTGTCCTGGGTTCCTACTGGTGTTCGACAATGCCCAACCTCATGTAGCGAGAGTATGCAGGCAGTTCCTGAAGGAACTGATGCCACTGACTAGCTCCCCACGCTTGCCTGACCTAAATCCAACACAACACCTTGAGGACATTATGTTTGGGTCCATCCGATGCTGCTGGGTTGCACGTCAGGCTGCCCAGGAGCTCAGTGATGCCCTCGTCCATATCTGGGAGGAGATGCCCCCAGGACATTATCAGTCATCTCATTAGGAGCATGCCGCGGTGTTGTCACGCATGCACACAAGCACGTGGAGGCCATACAAACTACTGAGCACTATTTTGAGTTGATGCACTGACATTTTGGCAAAATGGACTCGCCTGCCACAAAAATTTTTTCACTTTGATTTTCAGACAGTCTTTGAATTCAGCCCTCTGCAGATTGATAATTTTCATTTCCATCAAACAATGTGGCTTCCTTTCATTCCGAAAACATTACACAGTTCATATCAGCGTAGGTATCCTGCATGATTTTTCTTTCCCATTGAGATATGACACATTTTCAAAGTGCTCCTTTATTTATTTATTTTAGAGCACTGTGTTGCATGACAAAGTCTGTAGCATAAAGGTAACATACTATGAAGAACTCAAATCAAAGAGCTCAGTCACTTGTACCACTGTGATCACACAGTAACAGGTATCTGACTGGTATATCAAAGAAAGCTACCCTGAACTTGAAAGGTGATTTTTCTTCTCCTATCTGACAGACATTTAAGACTCTTGAGCAGACAAGGAGACAGACACTTTGGACAAGTGAAAAACTTTACACCACCACAGACATTGACATGCCAGTCACTGGCTATAATTGATTTTCTTTTAAGGTGTAAAAAAGGTTGCAAACCCCAGTATTGATGTAACCTCTATCTAACAAGAGGAGCAAGTGTGCGAATGTGAACGTGTTCAAGAGAAAAACACAAAGAGACAGACTACGAAACTGAGTGAAGATAAGTGTCTGAGTGAAAGCGTTTGACAGATATAATTTGTAAATACATACAGCAAACAGCAGATAAGTGAGGAGTTTAGGCTATTCCACTATAATAATGGCAGTTGATGTGGATCAATTGGTAAATTACATACAGCACTGATTGCCAATCTATAAAGTGGCTGCTCTTAACGCTGCTAAAAAGAAGAGCTCGACGCAAACTGCATCCTTGTGTGCGTGTGTGTGTGTGTGTGTGAGCAAAATATTTAGCTCAAACCCAGATGAACACACTCTGTCACACACACTCAAAAACAGACATTTGTGTATGTAAAGCTAGGTGAGTGATCACTTACAGCATCTTGCTTGCACATACATACATGCGAAACCATAGATCGCAGTGACAAAAATAGTCTCTGCAAACGGCCCTGTCAGCAATACCAAATTACGAGACGAGCAGAGCTTTTCACAATGAAATCAAATACTTGAAGTGAAAATAACCTCCCTACTTTCTGCCTCTTACTCATCAGAACATTCGTTTAGTTTGGAGTTGATTTCTTTTATGGGCGAGTTACTGATGCATTTGTCACTCAAACGTTTTTTGTGTGTGTATGATAATGTCCTCTTAATTTGGTTCATCTAAAAGCAACAAGAAGTAAATGTTCAAGAAATAAATCATCAAGCTATGAATTGTTTTGATTTCAGCTGTAGCAAAATGCCATCTTTCACCTCACCTGTGTTTGCTATCTCCACCTTTTGAGCACTGTCCACTGAGTGTGTGTGTGTGTGTCAGAGAGAAGCCACAGTGTAACTATTAATGTGACCAAAGTGAAGCAGAGAATATTTAGCTTTTCTTTTTTCTTTTTTTTTCATTTGTGTGTGGCTCAGGTGGTGTGAGCGAACGGCTGGGTGCACCAAATAATAGTCTGGGAAAAACCTTAGACTTTGACTATTTAATGATGTGGTCTGTGCCATTCCTCTAAAAAGCAGATTATATGCCCCATTAAGATCTTCCACAACATTAGAATGTCAGATCAGTTCTTGGGAGACTATCTTCCCACTAAAACAACCCCGAGCAGCCGTTAACCTACATTTTTTAAAACATAATGTGAGATACTTTTTAAAATCAGGCGGCTTTCATGAATCTGCTCTTTGAATGTGTATGTAACGGGCTGTTGTCAACATCTTTAAATAGGGCAGAAACGGCACCTTTATTATCTGAAAATGGAACTTTGCAACATATGTAATATTTTGAAAGGGTCTGTCTTAGATTAAACAACAGTCGTTTCCAAACTCTACTGTGGATGTTTTGTACAAAGAACAGTAGTCTCGGTGCCTAAACTTGGGACACAAATGAGAATCAATCCCCAGAATCCAGATCAACAGTCACGCATTTGTGCCACCACACCTACTGTATCACCTCCCTCCTAATGCAGAACCTTTTAATTTGTAACCCACTCCTCTTTGTTGGTACAGGGATGCCTGCGTGGGGGACTTGATGGTATTTAACATTTACAGGAAGTGTACATAAATGGTTGTAGTTTGGGCATGTATTTTTGGAGAAGCACCAAAACGTTTTGTCATGACAGAGGAAATAGAAGGAAATGTAAATTGATCCTTGGTATCCTTGATATCATTCACAGCAAGGACAACACCGGAGGGGTAAACTGCAGCTAAACCGAGAGCTCATTGCTTTGCAAAGTAAAACTACATTTCACATTAAATAATATTTTTGATTTTCTACAGGCGTTGATGTATTTTTACAGAAAGTTCAACATGTAATTATGTACTGAAAGCAAAACGCCTGCTTAAAAACACTACTTAGCTAATGCGTCACGATTGCTCCTTTTATAAACTGCAGGAAATTGAACAAACCATTGTTGTATAAATTTGGACCCCAGGTCCTTAATAAAATAATCATTATCAACAACTATCACTATCCCTGTAAGATTATAAACTGTCTAATTAATAATGCATACGATGATAACAGTAGGGATTAAAAAGAATTTGTTCTCCGCCGTAAGCTACAGCTGTAGACACATCCAACATCAATGACTTTATCTCTGCACAAAAAACACACACATTCTGTAACCTTGCCACTTTACTGACAGTGTGCTGAAATATCACTTTATCTGTCTACCTTGATTAAATAATCATCACCCGGTACGATAAAACGCTCACCTTGTCTGAATCACACATCAGGTCTCCCTGAGTCTCCTCTAAAGTAAAGAGGAAGAAAAAGCAAAATGGTGGTGGGGGAGGGGGGCGTGGGGAATAGACAGAATTTGGTTTCAAGTGCTCGTTCGAGCATCCCAAATTGAAACATGAGAAAACTTAAGAGAGCAAAGTAAAAATAAGAAAGGACCCTTGGTGATTTTGTCTTAAACACTTCATATCCACCATTCCACATCACTGTGATATAAATCAGGTGTTTACTATTCAGTCTAGGCCAAATGAAGCACTCACGGGAATGAAAAACCACAGTACAATTACAGAGATTAACATAGTGAACAGTCGGTAAAATCTTTTTTTTATATAATCACACCAGAGAATTACATTTTGAAAACATGCGGCTTTACCGATAATAATAATGATAAAAAAAAAGACCACCAGTTGCTGCACTCTATCTAGTATAGCTACACTCACCTCGCAAAATGCAGTCGGCTGTAGCAGGAGCTAGCACAATGGTGGCTACTTTACCAGATGTTGTATGTCTGTCAGTCTGCACTTTATGTAAACTGGAGGAAAGCATTAGTTTACATAATGTGCTACAATACAGTCACCAAATTTTAATGGTGTGTATTTCTGTTTGGTCCAATCCACAACTACTGAGTAATTATGTAATAAAGTAGTAATAATTATGCCTTAACAGGATTCTTAGCTGGTGTGGTTGCATGACTTCTGATTCATCTCCTAAATATTAGGAAGCTATAGTTTGAAAACATGAAAGTGAAACTGCTTGAAAAAGCCCTGCTGTAAAGAACAGATGCAAAATATAACATGTATCTAATCCTTATATTAAAAAAAAATCACTCCAAAAAACCATATCTGTCACAACCTTTCAGCTGTTGGAGCACTGTATGTCTCCATCCATTATGTATCCTCAACCCAATTAAACTGTTAAGTGAAAAGGACACGCAATGGGGGAAAGGGGTTTCTGTTATGTATCAACACCTCATTTAACTGCAAACCCAAGTTACCCAATTTCACTGGGTATAAAAAATAAATAAATAAATTGAAAGAGAATGATCCAAACCTCGGTTCAAAGTGATAATAATTTCCTGTGATCATTTAATGGGGACTGGAATCAGAGAAAAGCCACCATAAAGGAGATTTCATGCACACAGTTTCTGTGATCTTGAGCAGTGCAGCTTATGTCCATGAATCTTATTCCTCAAAGCTCGACAACACATCAGGCAGCATGGAGTGTCAACTTTTCTGTTTATTTAAAAACACATTTTCTCAGCTAAACATTTTTCTATTTGGAAACAACTGCTAAACCATTGTGAGAAAGCAGAATTCACTCTAGGGTTACACTTTCATCTGAAGTCTTTTTCTTTTTTTTTGACCATTTGACAAAAAACCATGTGCTCATCATTTGCCCCCTCACTACACATCTGAAGGATTATTTAATTAACCATTCTTTGCTATAGATAATTCCAGATTAAGCCAGTCTGTGTTAATCCTTTAGATCTTCTTTACAACAGACACTGTTTTCTTTTTTTTTTGTTACGATTGACATTATGTCAGCAGTGGTTTTTCAGTGGATTTGGATTCTAATTACATCACTACGCTATGGTTCTAGTTCAAATTGCTCAATCAAAGGCATTCATAACACAAATGCATATATCGGATATGATGCCAAAGACAAATTATGCTGCATGTGGATCAATCTGCTTTGGCAACGCAATGGGAAAATAAAAACATGACTCTGCAATCTTATCATACTACACACGAACCTCTATAATTTAATGCTACTATCTCTTTTCTCAAGCATAAATATAGTTTAAATGCACACACAGACTCCTCTTTTTTCATACATTTTATAGCACAGATGGTTGGCACTGTTTTATTAAACTGAGTCTTAATAAAAATTAAACAGGAATCAAATTTTAACTAAAAACAGAAAACAACTAAAAGAAGTGACAGAAGCCTTTTGCACAAAAGAGCAAATGGAGAATCTCATTTATTTGGACCCCTAAAAAAGCCTCAACTATGTAAATCGGACAAGTCTTTAAATGTAAAACTAAAGCAAAACCTCAGAAACTAAAAGTCACATCTTAACAAATGTAGAAGTTCAACATAAAATCTGTTTAAATATTCTTTTTAGTGAGTACAATAGGAGAATATGACAATAGATGATTCAAATTTAATTATCAGTAAAAACAGTGTAGTATTCAGCACTGTCTTAAGGAATTTCCTGCTCGTCACTAGTCTATTGATCTGTGCTCAGGTCCTTGAAATTAATATTTTCCACTTTTAAAGGGGTTGATGAATTTTTAAAAGGTGAAATAAATCCACACTGGGAGGTTGGAGAGGTTAGCAGTGACATGAAACATTTTGCTGCTCACACCAGACTTAGAACAGCATACTTCAATGGTGTTATTTTCTAAATATCATTAGAAATCATTAGTGTGTGTGTGTGCGTGTGTGTGTGTGTGTGCGTATGCGTGTCAGATTCAAACGGCCCATTTGAAATGTCCCATTGGAATTTCATGATCTCCAGGCGTTGTTAGTGTGCGTAGTTGTGCATGAGCAAGCCAATTTTGCGTAGATTGTAGATACTGGAATTGGGCATAGCGGCAGCCGAGAAGGACTTTTGCTCTAAACTCATCCGACTTATGCGATCACATTTAATTGGAAATGCATTACAATGGAACCAGATTTTCCATTCGAGGTACGCGAAAATCCGATGTGTATGATCCGATTAAGGTGATGATTTTTATTGTAATTAACGTTAAGAAAAATTGGGACCTGCAGAAGCCATTGACTAGAATGAAAATCCAATTTGCGTGACTTCGACTTAGGCGAATTCTTCTGCATATGTTCATGCGCGTGTGTGTGTGCCTGTTCTCTGTCCCTTTATAGCTTCTGTTTTCTTACTCTTTTCTTCCTGCCTGTCAGACCTGGCAGTCATATTGTGTGGACTGTAATTTAAATTAATGAATAAATAAAATAAAAAGGCGAACATTAACAAGAGGAGCCTACAGAGAATTTATAGAGCTCTTCTTGTAAATGCAAATATGTTTGGCACAACAGTGCACGCGGATCATGATTCTGATTGTGAAAACTGCCAGACATGACAGGCTTAAAAAAAAAAGAAGAAATCATTGGGTTAGGTTTAGACGTTCATGCTTTCATATCCTCCTGGCTGGACTACTGCAATGCACTGTTTAACTGTCTAAACAAAAGCTCTTTAGAACGCTTACAGGTTGTTCGAAAATGCAGCGGCAAGGCTTCTTATTCCCATGTTACCCCGTTACTGCTCAAGCTTCATTGGCTCCCGCTGAAATTTGGAATCCAGTTTAAGATTTTAAGCTGCCTTGAGAGGTGCTATATAAATAACGTTTTACTTACTTTAGGTTTAGGCCACGGATGCACCACCTTCACTTCTGGATGAGACATCAGTCCGATCCTGGCTCAATAACCTGGATCTGGTATTGGTGGGAATGTGGCATTTAATGGGCTAATCTATTGAATTCACTTCTATGTTCTGTATTTTGCCTGGGGGGGAGAAGGGGGGGCAGCTAGAAGGACAGCTAACATGGTAGGAGCTAAAAGCAAAACAGGAGCAGTTTGGAGGTATTTCACGCTACAATAGCTAACGTTTTGTTATATATTTACAAGTTTTTATTTACGTAAGGAGCTTAAGGGTGTGCGGTCCTCCTAATTTTTTGATTCATTGTCTCTGGATCCAGCACCCCACTTATTTATTTTTTGGATGTGCGTGTTTGTCCTTTAAGTTTTTTTTAACCACAAACTGTTCAAGTGAGTTGATAGGACTGAAAAACTGTCGACAATCAGGCCTAATGACTCTCACTTTGAGTGGAGCTGAAACTAGTGTAACAACATCAAAAACTTTTTTTTTTAATCATTCGCTGTTTTTACTAGCCCCATTATCATATATTATTTGACTAATAAATACCAGTTAATTACATTTATTTTTCTTGGATGTATTTATTTGTTGCATTTGATTTTACAAAGTTAAGAAAGCAGTGTTTACGTCAAGCCTAATGTTGCGTCATACAGAGGAATTCAGCATATTAATTTAACACCGGTATCAGACTGTTAGTCAGAAATTAGAAAATTTCGATCAGTGCTTTAAAAAAACGCACATTTTTCTTGTTTGCAAGGATGACTGCTTTATGTTTTGCAACCTCATCGGTCCTAATCAAAGTCTAGATAAAACCAAAGGAACAAAAGTAAAAATTTTATCAGTTTTTCAAAAATTAAGGACTGAATATGACTGGCAAAAAAAACCAAACATTGACTTAATATTATCTGATCCAACTAGCTGTTGGGTAAAATTTCACCCAGGATTAATTCACACATTTTAACGTATTAACCTTACATATGCATATGCATATATATGCATATTTGTTTATTACCTGGTCCATTCAACATATACTATACAGTAGAAATATGGTTTCTAGAGGACATGAGGACATGCAGTTTAAATCTATACACTCACACTGCCTCTTACTGAGATGAACATACATCTTGTGTCGAAACATCACTTGCAGCAACTTGGCCCTTTGAAAGTTTCTGATGTTACTGTGTCCACCAAATGTTATCTTTCCAGGTTATAGACTATGTTGTTGGTTAGAAACGTTTGCAGACAGAATTAGAATTAGTTTCCATTCTCAAAAAAAAAAACAAACAAGAACTAAAGACGAACCAAAAGTTTTAACAGCCAAATGTGACGTGATTTTGTTGATGGGGGCTATCCTTAAAATGTTTTTATTTTTTCCACCTTTGGTGTTGTGCCTGCATCTTGGCCTCTTGTGTGAGGACAATACAGAAACCTGTCCAAGATTAGAAAATGTAACCAAGTGGAAAGCCTGATATTGTGTCTTCAAAACCTCTTTGTTTTGAGCGTTGTCACCTATCTATTAGTTAAATAATGGCTTGGTTAATTATGCATGCTCCTGTAGAGAGGGAAGTCAACTGAGTCATTATTTTTGAATGGAACAAAATACTAACATGAGAACAAATTCTGCAGTTTTCTCCTCAAATATCACTAAAACTCTAAAAGTCTTCCCTGTCATTTTGACTTCCCAGATTATCCATTTCATGACTATTTGTGGTGACTCTGATGTTAACTAATCTGAAGTAAAGAAACTCAAAATGACACGCAGTGGGGGCTAGCAAATTAGAGAGTTATATAATAGAACTGGCTTTAAGATTTAATAATAATATTAATAGTAAATTTAATAAGTAAATAGTTTTTGCTTACTACTATTAAGTCTACGCAGTCTTCACAATAGAGTGGGCTGATGAGGTTTACAAGCAACAGCAATACCAAATAAGAGTGATGAATCTGGAGTTGAATAATCCAGATTTTTCCACAACATTATCACAGGAAAGAATGGAGACAACACCCTATAACTTCATTGTAACAGCTGCCATGTCAACGAGTTGGCTGCAAAGCAGAACAGCTGGGACAAGGACATCTACAGCTGTCACACACACTCAACTCACACACACAGACTCACACAGTGTCAAACCTTTTAAAGCCTTGCACCACTAAATTGAAGCTACAAATGTCCTAAGAGCACTGCTGATACTCACCCTGCAGTAGAACACTTAACGTTAGGAAATCTGCATTAATCAGACCAATCAGGGCTTGTTTGGAAAATGCTGTTCATAAATGCAGCATCTTGGCTTAACAGTCCTTCCCTTTGGCTGTTGCTGAGTAATCTGTACTTCACTACAAAGTGATTTACTGTATGGAGTACATACCACATCAGCAGCAAATAGCTCCCAGTTGAAGAGAGGGGCATCTTTATTGCGCGGTCTGAGAGAGCGCAGACTGAGTAGGCCTTGTCCAGATGTTTGACCACATGCTGGTCTAGTGAACCAGTTGCTGATCATGAGCATCATCCATCAGAACCAAGATCTCTGTCAGAGGCAAAAATTTAAATCATGCCTCTGCCCAAATACTTATGGAGCTGATGATTTGTTTGGGTGGTGGAATCATCATTAAAGAACCTCTTTCTTTCCACTGAATACGTTCTGTCACTCAGAAAACGTTAAAAATCTAATTAAACAGAATATGGCTATGCTGGTCCACCAGGTAGTGATGGATTAATCAAAACAAAAAATAACAACAAAAATAAGCTCAATAATGTTGACTCATCAATAGATTACAAAAAATTATGAAACCCTACAGAAAATATTACATTTATATTTTTAGAGAAAATATGGTACCTTTTTAGGGCTTCTTCTAGCTTCCATCAGTGGTTCCCTACGTCATGATGCAGTGTCAGCTGTTTACCACATTAGCTGCTGCTTATTCTCTCTCACACACACACACACACACACACACGCGCACCAACACAAGCCACTGTCAATCCAGTATGCATCAGGAGCTTCACAGGCACCTTTAAAGTAGCAAAAGGGATGGAAAGCTGGAACTGAATGTGAGAGGACAGTGTGTGTGTGTGTGTGGGTGTGTGTGTGTGTGTGTGTGTGTGTGTGTGTGTGTGTGTGTAATGTTACATGTCTTTATGTAAAGCCTGATCTTCACACTAACCTGCATCTGTAGACAGGTTCTGCGATACACACAA
>VUQK01030418.1:6822-19689 GCA_015106715.1 Bujurquina vittata
CCCCCCACAAAAAAAAAGAGGGCGCCGCACCCCCCCGCCCCCCCCAAAGAACTCCCCCTTTCCCCCTCTTTTTCTTGGGGGGGGGGGGGGGGGGGGGGGGGGGGGGGGGGGGGGGGGGGGGGATTGGGGGGGGGGGTGTTTGTGTGACACAGAGAGGGAGAGAGAAACAGACGGAGAAAGAGGGAGAGAGGAGCCTGTGTGTTCGTTTCACCTCCTAATCAGTTTTCCTGGGGGATCTATCAGCGGCTGCACGATAGCAGGGAAGTAGAAAGCGAAATAAGAAGACCTTCTCCCATCACAAATTTGAGCCTCATACAAGTAAGGAATTCTTTTACATTATTCCCCATATGGATGCTTTTATGTTCCCAGAAAATAAACCCATTATGCCGGAGTCTATTTACAAGTTGAGCTTATGCTGTGTGTGTGTGCGTGTGTGTGTGTGTGTGTGTGTGTGTGTGTCTCCAGAAATATTTGACACAAAGTCAGATGAATACAGTCGATGCCGGAGTTATTCCTTTGACGTAAATATGTATGTGTGATGACATTTTTTATTTTATTTGTTTGCCAACTTTGGGAATTTATTAAATCCCACCAATGACATTTTGCGTGGGACTGCGAGGACATTTCACACAGCAGCCCCGACTGATTCATGTAAAGAAATTGGGTGTCATTTTCCTAAATGTCAGTGCTAACTGTGCATCGCTTCAAACTACTTTATGGAAGAGATAATATTTCCATTTTCACACGCAGTGACTGCCTTTTCAGCACCCTGATTTAAGAACCAAAGTGAGAAGATTGCGCCTTTCCCTTCCTCTCATGTATCTATGTAAATGTCTTTGAAAGTATTCTCCTCAAAGAAGGAAAAAAAAGTGACTTTGAACCAGAGAGCTGCTTTCATGCCCTGCTCCATATGCATGATTACAGCACAGCATCTGTGTGTTTGTGTGTGTGTTACATACTTCAGGCAGGAATGAGAACTGTAGCCTAATTATGCACTTCGAGATGAATTATGAGTTGTGATGTGTACTCATAATAATTATTAGTTAGACCAAATTGCCTAATGTGGAGCAGCTGTCTGTTAAAGCCAGTAATGTAGTGGAGATAATTGGCTCACACTATTGCAACCTGAATTTGAACTGTATTCACATCTCTGCCATCCATAAGTGGAGCATATACAGAGGCATGGGGGCTTTGATGACTTGTCCTGTGAGAATCTTCTGTTGCCCCAGTTTCTGTCTCTGAAAAAGACACGCTACGGCAAAAAAAAAGAAAAAAAAAAGAGAGAGAGAACAGCAGCTGGAAAACAGACGCATGGAACTGCACGTGCACGATGCAGCTTCCCTGCTCAGGTCCCCGTGCAAACGAGCCATCGCACAAATTTCACAGTTCACAGGCTTTAATGAGCTGCTGCAACCTGTCCATCATACTGACGGGGGGGCACACCTTAACAGACCCGGCAATCAGACAATGACTCCAAACCAGGCATTTGAAGGATCACACGGGCAACAACACAGGTTATTTTTGGACACATCTTAGGCACATGTTCACTATGCGAGAGCTAATAAGAGAAACATGCAATGTGCTGCTTTGGTGTTGAGATGCTGGAATAGATCAGCTGTACTGTAGCTTGGGAGGAGACTATTGCAGTAACACTAGACTGATGAAAACTGCAAGCAAACAAGGATGAACAGGACCACGGCGCACACACTGAAGAGAGTTACCATCATTTAAGAGGAGGGTAGGTGACAGTTAATGGGGCAAACACAGGCTGACCAACAGATTGCTCCTAGCCTGATACTCAGGGTTATGTGCAGCAGCCTGGATGGGCAGCTCGGGAAATATGATCATACATCACCCTGTGCAGGTGCTTAAACCTCCCTATTTTCCTCAAGCTGAAAAGAGTTTGCTTGCTTCACTTGCTATTTTCGAAAAGGAGTGCATTTTAGCAAGGAGACAGAAATGTTCCGAAAGTTTCCCTTTAGTTTAAATGCCTGCTGATGGATGCAGAAAGGTTTTTGTTTGTGACCCCTTCCATGCGAATTACAGGAGAAGATTGAGGGAGGCTGAAAGACGTGTGGTTGCTGAGAGACTGCTGTAGGTGGATTATGAAATGCACGGGGGGAAGCAGAGGCCAGTCACTCAGCTGGGAGGGTATCGAGTTGTGCAATGATGGGAAATGTCAGTTAAGGTGGGGGTGGGGAGGGGGGGTGTTGAGAGCATAAGACAGTGAACAAAGAGCTGGCACACAGATCTCCAAATGAAAGGTTAATTTGATTCTGCTGAGGTGTTTTCAGTCATGCTGTTTTGAACTGCTGTACAGTGACACAGTTTAATCTCTTAGCAGATTTTGCCCTTCTACAGCGCTGGTATTACAGCCCCACATTACACACTAACTCTCTGCTCTTATCTCTAATTCTAATGGCAGATTACAGAAATGGATGCCCCCCTTTCAACCCCCTGTAATATCCAGATTTGTGAGGTGACCTGTGACTCCTTCCGGATTGTGTGGGATATGACCCCCGAGGACACGGCCAGAGCCACACACTTCTTCATCGACCTAAGCCGCAAAGCCAACAGGGACCCCAACCGCTTTAAACACAGGGTCTGACTGTTCTGTACCTCCAGCATGACCTCACATACCCCCCCCCTGTCCTCTCCCTGAAGGCAGCGTGCTCTGCACTTTGCTTCATGTTCATGTTCCAGATTCACACCAGTCAGTGCTCGTCTTCATCCGTGCTCTGTATGTCATTTTCCAATTAACAGCCTAAATGGGGCAGGAAATCGTTTGATTTTCATCGAAGTCTGCTTTGGTTAGCAGATGACTGCTTTACCATGTTACTCGGAACACAGAAAACTGTGGTTGTGCCCTTTCAGTCACTTCCAATACAAGTGAAAAGGAAAATGTGTGCAGTCAACAGCTTCGGGCCAGTGACTCACTTGCACATTGTTTCTTTTTTTTCTTTTTTAAAGTGGACAAAAACTGACAAATTCAGCTGCAGCACGGAGATTTCATGTTAATTGCTTCCAATGTGCATGATTAAACTCACAACAAATCTATTTTTAGTTCATATTTAACATTGGTCAGAGTCTGTTAATCCTGAGCATAGTGGGAAAGAGATATGCAGCTACTTTCCATCAGCTCTCTTTGAGTCATGTTAGATACGCAAGATGTTTCCTAATTTACTTTGAGGCACGCTAGCAGCTCAGATCCTAATATAAACTAATGGCATTCCTGTTAACCTCAGCTGTGTTTTGAGTTAATCCAAACATTATTCACGCTATATAGCAATTTCAGTGTGAGCAAGTTAAGATTGCTGATATTAATGCATGTTGGAACTCAGCAGCATACACTTTCAAAGAAGCTGGTGAACACTTTGTAATTACCAGAACTTCTATGTTACTCATACAGCGTGGTCTGACTTTCATTCGACATTCAAGTCACAATTAAAGACAAACATAATCTGACTCAACACAACAACAGTTCGTGTCTTTACCTAAAACACTGAATCATCACAGTGCAGTTGTGAACTCTCCTCTTTAGGAAATCGTTCAGTCTCCTTTACCAGCAAAACCTCCATCCCACATTTCCCGTAGCTGCTCACGAGACTTTGTGGACTCTGAGATTTCATGATGGAGCATCTCAAGTGGGTTAATGTCATTACTTCGTTATTCCGAAACCTGACGCTCTTTAGCTGTTGATTTTTCCTCAGCCAGCCCTGTGAGTTAGTACCGTGTTCAATAAAGACATTAAATATTTAATTTAAAAAACTGTGACAGGCCGGTGACCTGTCCAGGGTGTACCCTGCCTCTTGCTCCCTGACAGCTGGGATAGGCTCCACCCCCCCCACCCCCACCCCCCGACTATGAAAAGGATAAGCTGAAGAAGCTGGATGATCAGAGCACATTTTATAAGTAATCAATGCAGAAATTCTGTTAATTTCAAAGGATCCAACAACCATGCATTCCACTTCTCTGCTCCACACATCCAAAACTACCACAAGTGTTACCTTCTATTCACATATTTCAGTATTTATTTTTCCTTCTAATCATTTTCTGAGTTCTCTTCCCTTTTGTCCCCTGCATTCTCTTTGATAGTTATACTGATGACACCCCTGTACCCTGAAATAATAATAATAAAAAGAAACAGTCAGTCTCCTTTCACTGCAGATGCAAAATGGCAAGTGTAATTATGGCATATTATTGCAGCACGCATTCACAAACTGAAAAGTGCTTTTGTGAAGTCTAGGCAGGGGTAGTACTGAGCCAGTTCTTCCTAAATGGAGGATACGGTTCCTCTCTGATACAAGGAGAGGCACAAACAAACTTGCATCAGCGATGTTGCTATGGATATACGGACCTCTGAGTCTGAAGTAATTAGCTGTGCTGCTCAGAGGCCTTGGTCAAAACGAAGCTGCTGTTTTGATTAGATGTATCCTAGTTACAGCAGCTCAGGCTTAAAATGGAATATCACATTAATAAGGCAAAGTTTATGGAAGGGAAATGGTTGACTAATAATTGCATGTACAATGGCTTTGAAATGTAAATGGTGCACGCAGCAGACTGTGCATCCTCTCCCCCATGTCATCTGTTTCCTGCTTTATCCCGCAGGACGTGCCAACCAAGCTGGTGGCCAAAGCCGTGCCCCTCCCCATGGCAGTGAGGGGACACTGGTTCCTAAGCCCGCGCACGGAATACTGTGTTGCTGTTCAAACTGCTGTCCGACAGCCAGATGGTGACTACTTGGTGTCAGAGTGGAGCCAGGTGGTGGAGTTTTGCACTGGGGGTAAGACATATAATAATGTGCTGTGGCTAAAATAACAGCGATTATGCATGCAGGGGAACATGAGAGCTCTGACCAAAGTGATACAAGAACAGAACAAAAGGTGCAGTGCACAAAAATGGCAGCCCCCCCCCCACACACACACACTGTCTCAGCACTGATTACTCATTAGCATTTGAAAGTAATGCAGACTTCAAATGATTTTATAACTTCGAAACTTAACTTTGCAGACTATGCCATGGAACACCTACAGCAGCTTCTTGACAAGGCCAAAGGCTCAGCAGGGAGGCTGCTGAAATTCTCTGTGTTTTATCGCAACCAGCACTCAGACTACTTTGATTATGTCAGGTAGGCACCTCATTTTTTTTTCCTGTTCATGTATTCTCATTGAAACTGAGTGCAATACTCATTTCCTTTTCATGTATTGAATTAGAAAGGAGTGTGGAGGTCTGATGCGTCCTGCCCTAAAAGACAGCAGTGGGAGTCATGGCTCTCCCATCAGTGGCAAACTGCATGGAGTCTTCTTCAGCTGCAACACAGAGTTTGACACAGGCCTTCCTCCCAAAGACTCTCCGTATGGACCCCTGCGGTTTCAGATCCCAGCTGGGCACCTCCTGAACCCTGACATCTGCCTGTATTTTGCAGACTTCTACTGTATGTACACAGCCTACCACTATGTGGTGCTGGTGCTGGCCCCTGCTGGCTCAGAGGGAGATGCCTTCTGTCGCACCCGTCTCCCTATGCTGGACTTGGCTTCCAACCCCTTCCTGACCTACGCTGCCCCCCAAAGACCGGGAGAGGAGCCTCTGTACTGCCACGCCAGCGATGTCATTCTTGAGGTGCTGTTCACCGAGCCGGTTCCCTTGGATCAGGGCAGGGTGGAGCAGATCAGCGGGCACCAGCTTATGAGTCTGACCACCGCCAATGCCAAGAAAGACCCGAGCTGCAAAGTGTGCAACATTAGTGTGGGACGCTGACCG
The DNA here is from genome assembly GCA_015106715.1 of Bujurquina vittata. NCBI lineage: Eukaryota > Metazoa > Chordata > Actinopteri > Cichliformes > Cichlidae > Bujurquina > Bujurquina vittata. The sequence goes on from VUQK01030418.1 coordinate 12,583, forward strand.
AAGTGGTGATGCACGACAAACCTTGGAAGTGTGCGGATCTGCAGTGAAAACGGACGCTGTGATGCAAAAGATATCCGAGCCCATCACGTGTAGGTTAGAGCACTGTGGAAAGACTCACCTCTCAGGGTGCGCTCATGCTGCTTTCCCTCTTCCCTCCTGCTTGGAGCAGACAGTATATTTAACTAGAAGACTTTTAAAATGTGTATTGCATTACTCCATCCTAATCACAGCTGGAAATACAATGAACGTGCAAAACAAGCACTGAAAAAAGGCTTAAGAGGACTGGAGAAAATCTTTTTTTTCATGGTGTCATTGTAGTGATGTGTCAGCATCTTTTTCAGCATTTCTATTTTTTTTCCCCTCTGATGTGCTTTTTTGTTTTAGTAGACTTGAGACCTTTTTCACAGCTGATATGTGAAAAAGGATGGATGTGTGGATGCTGGCTCAGCTTTATGGCTTACTGGGACACTTACTGGACCTCAGCATCATCAGTCCTCCAGTGCTTCCTCTACTGTGACAAGTCAAAGCAGGTTTGATGATGTGTAAAAGATTTTTGTTTTTATCAGTAGAGATGATTTCTACTTATTGTAGTCCCCTCTCCAAAATCCACTGCCACATATTGTCTCCTGCAAAATGAAGTCAGATTGTTGAAGCAGTTATACTACATTGACATAAAGTCTAGTTTAAGTTGATCCCCGCTGAATACATGTTGCAGGAAAGACTTTACTGCAGAAAGGTATGATACTTTGTAACAGTTAAAGCCATTAGAAGGAGGTTGGGTGTTTGAATATATAAGGTAAATAGGAAGCTTTCAAAGTTCCCTGCAGTAACTCTTTGGCAGCTGTGCTAAGATTAGCTGCTCCTGCTATTGGGCATCTGTTTGTCCCTGCCCAGTAACGTCTGACCTATATGGGAATCCCAGAAATGCCTAAAGTGAAAGGGATCCCCTCCCTGCCGCAGCACAGTAACTCATCCTGTGGTGACGGGCCAAAATACAGGACATGCCAGCTGAGCGTGGACTGAAAAATCAGACAGCCTGTGATGCTTATTGTGAAAGAATGGTGGAAACTGACAACAAAACAGCCCTGTTTTAAAGAAAAGTTTAGAATACAAAACTGTCTAAACACGAATAAAATTGAAAGAAGCAACATTTCACAGAAAAAAAACCAAAAAAATAACCATTACACTTTCACACAGAACTGGTGTAGAACTCCAGGTTGAGTGCGTCATGCCCTTTCACTCACTTTCTTCCCATGGCACAGATGTGCGCTCACACTCACAGTAATGCTGTAATTCTGCCCATTGTTATTGTCCCAGAAAGGCTCGCTGTGCCCTCCTGGCAAATAACTTAAACAGAACTCAATCTTCCTTTTGGCATCTAGCACTTTAGGAATGGGAATGTCAAATTCAAAGATGTCCGTCTGAGGTCCTCCAAAGCGTTTCTGCAGGTACGCGCAGGGCACGTCTCTGTAGCTCTGCCACGAGTCAAAGGTGATGCGCACACGCACATCCTTCCGGTAGCTGACATTCCTGACTCTCGTGGTTCCTCTGAGGGCCTGTTCACTGATACTGCAGTTCTCCAAGATGACCATGCTCTCTGCCAGCTTGGCACGAAAGGCCTGGAAATCTGCAGAGGGCTGCGGGAAGCCCAGTTTGAGCCGTGTTCCTGGGCAGCAGGTGCTGACAGTGCAGCTGTAGCCATCCTCCGTCATGCTGCCCAAAGAGTGCAGTGATGGCAGCAGGTCGAGGTCAGACTGCTCTTCTTCATCAGAAAACACTCGCACGGCTGTTAGAGACAATCCCTGTGAGTCGGCAAAAACCACACGCTTGTTCTTGATTGGGAACAACAAATCATCGCCATCGTGCGGGTCGTCCAGCAAAGGTGAGAAAGGATGGAGCGGAAAGGCTTGGCTCAAGACGTCAGAGGATAACTGCTCTGAAACTGCAGGACGGATGCAGGATCGCTGGGGTTTTAGGATGGGAACCCAGACATGAGGACACAGTTGTTTACGTTGGTTTAAGCACAGCCTGACGGCAATCTCCAGAAGTCCGGCTGACCGAGCCATCGAGCCAAAGCCCACAACTGGCAGCACACTAGCAAGAAACACACAGGAACTCAGTACGGACTGGAAATGTTAATATGCTTGTGTAGAGTTGTGTTATCTTCTTTTGAGGCAGTTTGATTGCATCACAACAAGAATGTGATCTGATACAAAAAAAAAATCCCTAAAGAATTCATGCAAACTAATCTGTGCAGTTTGTGTGTGTGTTGTTTCGGTGCTTACGATGTACTGGACATCTCCATGGTGGTTTTCTGATGCTGAGTGATGGGAATGTTGTTCTCAATGTTTGGAGTTCTGGAAAACAAAAACAAAAAAAAGAATTACAACAGACAAAATCTGGATTTAAAAAAAAAGGTTGCACACAAAGATCAATGTGTGACAACAGGCATCAGTGTTTGTGTATAATTCTAATATCTAAAGTTTTGCTTACACTCTCCCATGGGCAGCGTGTTGCAGTGTGCTGTCAGTTGTTCCCCACAGGAGAATCTGGCAAAGCACATTTATATCGCCTCAGTTTAGATGTCATGTTGTATACTCCACCCTCTCTACTGTGCTGGCCAACCAGCTTGTGACTTCGTGTTCTCCTTTAGATCACCCTGTAGTACTGATCTCAGATCATTTATGCCACCACTTTTTAATATTTAAATAGGATTTATGTTTTTATAGGGTGCCATTACTGAGCCTAATCCAATATTTTACTTATGGTAAAGACATTTTGAATACACCTTAATGTTAATGGTGAAAATGTATGCGAAGTTACATATTTGTATCACCTTAAACCTTTATTGTCCAGTGTTGACGATGTGCATTAAGTACATAAAAGTGTGTTGTGTGTAATTCCACTGTGCATTGTGGAAACTATCCAGGTCATCCTGCCATCTATTCCCACACCTGTTAGCGGACACAGATCCCACAAGAGGCCTGGGCATGGTTCCAAACCTTTTCTACCTAGCGCCTGCCCTGCCCTAAGGGGATCACTGCCCCACGGCCCATGTGTAAACCTGAGGAGGGCTGGATTACAGCCAACTCTCAGCAAGCCAGTCACCTAGCCAAGGAAGCTATTCAGGAATCACTCCATGCACGTATGCAAGCATATCAAGTTCCATATACAGAAGACCCATCTTTACAGAGATAAACTACAGGACACGTTTGAACTCAGAATTAGTGTGAAAAATTTGAATATTTCTGCAGTCTAAAAAGATGTCAGGTGTAGTGTTTAATAAATGCAGTCTTTCACAATCAGTCAATCATTTAAGAGTTTTAATTTTCTCCAATCCATATTTCCAGCTTTCTTTCAGTGCCTGACGAAATCTTTGATTTTTCCAACATTTTAATAGGAATAATAACAGGCCCGTTGCCACAATACCACACTATATGTCATCAGACATCTAAAGCGACTTGATTTGTTCCTGATTAGACCATCAAGACGCACTCTATATATGACAGCAGCAGTGTGTTATGATAATCAGAAAGTTACAGGGTCCTCTGAGCTGGATCAGCAGTGCAGTATAAGAAGACAGCCGTCTTGATTATTCAGCTGTGCTAAGCCCACTCTCTCAATACCTTATTAATTCCAATTACTGGGGAACATATGTGAGGGCAAACAATAAGCGCTGATTGCTCCCTATTAAACACTTACATAACAATGCTATCATAAGATTTCTTTAAGGTTAAAGTTTAAAACAAAGTCAAAAGGAACTTTAAACATTGGAAAAAGAAAAGCTTCACAATGTACAAAAGCTATGTGAACATTAACATCATTTTGATAATCTATGACATTAAAGCACATTAACTAAAGTGTGACTGTTCTTAAATCACAGCCATCAGTGCTTTTGCAAAGATGCATGCACACTAACACGTACGCCTCGGGACGGTAGGCTTTGATACCAAGTGACCTGATGAAATTTCACCGTCGGGTCATCTGATGCCTCCTGTTATTGAGCAGCAGAGAAATCATCCAATAACATGAGTCATTTAGATGGAGCAACATGAAGAGTGATGAATAAACACATCAGACAGCACCATCTTCTTCTGCCACACAGACACCAGCATTCAAAACTAAGCATGTCATGACACGATTAAAAAAAATAATCCAAAAATACCACCACAGCACTGCAAAGGATAATTTAGTAAACAGGGTTCCTCCACAGCTTTCACTTTCCACTGGCAGTGGCCCCGATTGTGTCTCTCCCCCCCGCCCCACCGAATTAAATTCTGGTGCCATGGTGCTAAAAACATCTCTATATTTGCATCCCACAAGTCAGTCCTTATTCTGGATAAAAGTATGGATGAAGGGCATGCTTCCCGGTGTGATCTCTGCCCTTTATTTCAGTAATGTGTCCTGGATCCACAGCAACAAGCAACCTGCAACATATAAAACCTGACATGTTAGTTGCATTTAACTGTTAACTGTAGTTAAGTGAAATAGGCAAATGAAATATATTGCATAAATATTGTAGTCCTTAACAAATTCACTGTTTTCTATAATCTGTTGCCAAGAGACAAAAGGAAGCACTAAAAATAAATCCAGATGTCACTGCAAAGCCATGGCTTATGTAAGAGCTGCAGAAATGAATTATTAGACGCCTTTAGCAGAGAGTGTGAGGGCAGTATCAAGTTAATGACAGCGATGGCAAAGTCGGGACTTATTGTTACTAACCTTTGCATTCATATCAACTGCACAGCTCCGCATGAAACAAGTGGTGCTATAGTTCGATAGCGCATTAGGTGCTGAGAGCCCTCTTCAAGATCCACAACATACTCACTGATAGAGGAGACACAGTGGAGATATTATCAGTTTAATATCTGTTCAGTAAAAAAAGTGAGTGGAGAAAGGGCAACACTGCCACCTATGGGATTCTGAAATAATAGCACAAGTAAAACACTGACTAACAAACCTCTGATCATCTGTTCCAGGCTCTACCAGGATGTTTTCCTGTCTCTCCTTCACTCGCAGAAACACAAAAGAGTCCAGAGCGGGCTCAGGCACTAATATTAGGATACACAATACGTAGTGTGATGGTCAGGGAAAATGTCACCATCTGTCTGCACATGCTAATAGCAGTATTTCAGGCACGCACGGAGACTTTACCTGCTTTGACCATATCCAAAGTCTGTAAGTTGGGTGGCATGCGCTTCAGTGCTACAGCCTTCAGGTAGCTTTCAGTGTTGGCATAATACCTGCAAGCCAGATATATTGGCGAATGTTCTTTTTTCCTTCTATCCCAAATGTTGCAAAAATTACAGTAGTTTAAAGAACTTAATTCCACTATACTCACTCTTTGGCAAAAGCAAACTCCTCAGGTGAAAGCAGAGATGGCTCGCCCTCACCCCGAGACTTCTCTCTCTCCAAGACATGCGGGAAATACTTTTCAATCTAAACATAAACAGCACAAAGGTCAGCCAATTAACAGCAAAAATATCACACAATTTTGCCAACGGGCACCAAGTGAGACAAAGCTCAGTTTTGCACCGCTGACCCCACTGACCTTCTGTAGACGAGAGCGCAAGTAGCTGCTGAGCACATAGCGGATCCTGTCTATTTCCATGCGATGAAGGCTGGCCTTTGCATCTCCCTTCTTCACCCGCTGCAAGTTGGACTCCTGTTGGTGGAAAGGTCACAAAATTGTCAGAAATTAAAGGCTCCTTTTATTCAGGGTGACTCCGAATGACCAGAAAAGCAACAGTCCTGAAATATTTTTGAATATTGCAGTTTTAAGAGAGTCACTTCATAGCACCCCAATGATATGAACTTACTGAATGAGAATGTGAGTGCACAGATCCACCTCTGTCTCAACAGCTGGATTAAATTAATGCAATCAAAGTCACAGTGACAGGCAACAGTTTTAGGTGTCAGTTTCTCAGACAGAATGTACAAGCAATCCCCCTTCTACTGAATTATTCGAGATTTTATTTTGAAACTGTCATATAACACATTTGTCATGACCCTGAAAGTCAATACAAGGCTTCCTACAGATTAATGACCCCAGCTCTGTATTTCAATGTTTGATGCCATTTTCTGACTGATAGCATTGTAAAGGAGATAAATTTAAACTCCAACTGATAAATTAATGTTTGCATGTGTATAAAGTCACCTTGAGCTCTAGAGAATTGTAATGGATATTTTTTTCACAATCTTATACTTTTTATAGATTCAATACTTCACAGTGGAATGCATCTACTTTTGTTTGTTAACCCACTTAACACTGACTTATGAATCATCCAAGCATAAAAAGGTACCTAACTCAACAGAAAGAACCAGGTTTGTGTATACACCTAACAGACAACTCAGCAAAGAACCAATTTTAAATTGCATCGTTAGGCACTTTGTTATTAGCAGCCTGTCACCAAGAACACATTTGTTGCCATTTCTTTAGTTGAATCTATTTAAAAAAATGACAAATATAAAACCGTTTGACAGGCATAAAATTGTATTTTTGTATCAACAAGCTGATTCCTAAAGAACCATTAACCACTGGCATATCGTTGCATGCTGTGCAGTGTGGCCTTAAAAAAATTTGAGGAAACTGAACAAGTGGATTACAAAAGGAGGCAGATCTACAGCAGATGAACAGTATCTGAAAGTAATGTCCTTAAAAAAAACTCTTCCTTTTACCTTATATACTGTATTTCCATGTATGTTTGCACGTTTCAGTAAATCACTGCACCTATTACGCATTTTCGCTCTCAGAATATAAAGAAATGAAGGGTGGTTCAAGACTTTTGCACATCACATAGTTTTTCCTACGTTGCACTTGAATCAGTCATCATGCACATTCTCGTGGGTTGCAGTTCTTCACTTTTCAGTTGCTGTTTTGCAATTCAGAAACGCAGCTATAATCATGCGTGCTGCTGAACATTAGAAACAACCCACACAGCAGAAGGTATTCCCCGGGTAGTTTACCATATGAGTAAGCTGCTCCATCACACACTCCACCACCTCTGATTTGTTCTCCAGCAGCTCCGGTGAGAACTTCTCATTCAGCCAAGCCTGTGGGCGACAAACACGGGCACAGCAGTGCAGAAGGTGCTGAGTATCTAATAA
>VUQK01030418.1:37154-48426 GCA_015106715.1 Bujurquina vittata
ATCAGGTTCTTATCACCCAAAACACAAGCACAGACATGCATGTGCAACACATTCACAAGAGCGTACAGCTAAATTGCACCACCAGGCTCAGACATAAGGGTGTCCCTGATCTGTTTAACTTAAGGAGTATCAGAACAAGTATTAAAGCAGAATGGGCACATGACTTATGATGAAATGTCAGATAATAAGATGTAAAAGGTGAGACACCAGAACAACAATGAGACATGAAGCAACACAGATTTATCAGTCTGACACCCAACATATGTGTATGTGTCTGTGTGTAAAGCTGTATAGGGGTGTGTGTGTGTGTGTGTGTGTGTGTGTGTAGCTCACACCTGTGGCATGAACGGGAGAGGCGGAGCTTGCAGGCACAGGAGAAGCTTGGCGCTGAGGTGAGCTGGCTCGCTCAGATTCATACACTTGCTTAGACAGAAAAGGGCTTTGAAGACGCCCTGAGCAGAGATGCACATTGAACCCCCAAAACAAGCCAAAAATTAAAAAGAAGAAAAAAAATTGCAGAGACAGAAAACAAAGACCAGACAGGTTGAGCAGAGGAAGAGACAGTGTTATGGTGACAGCGTTAAGTATGAACTGAGACAATTAGACAGTCTGATGGAAAGTTTCAACTATGGAAAAGGACGATGATGGGGAACAGCAATCACCTACAGAAAAACCATTCGTACCTACCACTACCTAAAAAAAGATGTTGACATTCAAAGCAAAGAAGTACGAAGAAGTCATTTACAATGGGAAAATACCTGGCTGAGGGCTTGCAGGAGCAGCAGGAGGCACATCTGAGTCACTGGGAGTTATTCCCCTCTCTCGCTGCTTGAACATTTCTCTGGGGTTCACAGCACGCTGAGAGACGAGAGAAGCAGCCTCCTTTGAAAAAGAAAACCAATTTGTACAAAAAGCATTAGACATCAGTAATGTGATGGAAAGGGTTTATGAAAGGGGGAAAAAAAAAACAAAAAAAACAAACCCACACAAACAAAAAATATATATCTAACAATACATCTACTGAAGAAAGATGGCATGCAAGACAACAAGCTGGAAGGGAGGTGCATTGCCCCAAGCTTCAAAGGGCTCACGCTAAGATTAGAGATTCAGAAGGCAAGAGAAAAGAGTAAATTAGCCAGAGGAAGAATGCTTTCATGAAGGGGAACTCACATTGGCCTTCTCCACAGATTCACCTCTCTTGATTGCTTTCGATTGGGCTGCCTGGTTCTCCTCCTGCTCCTCCTGATAACGTTCATATCAATATTGGCACTGCTGACTTTGCTACCTTCCTGACTTGTGTTTATAACATATATGCACCACCAAAATGTACTCAACCGTTAACAAAGCCTTTCATAAATAACAAACATTGACACTTTTTATTATTTGATCCCATTGTCTGAGTAAATAGGTTTGAGGAACAAAGTGTAATCCTGCCAGTGGCACAGTGAGGCACTCACCCAACGCTGTTTTTCCTGCTCTCTACTCTCAGCTTCCTGCTGCTGCTGGTACTTCCTAATTAATTATGAGAACACAGAGAAAATATAATTTGAACCTTTTAAAAAGTTGCAACTGCAAACTGGTCTTACTAGTAGGTAAACCTACTTTTGTTGGTCAATTTGAGAGGCCCTCTCCTTGTCCCTTTTTTCCCTTATTTGAGCCTCCTTGGCCTCTCTGTCTTTCCTCTCTTTTTCCAGCACCTTGCGCTCCTCCTCTGCCTTGCGCCGCTCCTCCTGCCGACGCTTCTCCTCTTCTTTCTAAAAGCAAATAACACCAACAAGGTCAGTGCTGCTGTACAATTTTGCAAATGCCACAGTCATTGAAAAGCTTGATTTCTAAGAAAATGGCAGGGAAATCAGCACCATTTCCCATGCACATTACGACAGTGCAAGTGCAAAAAAGAATAAAGTCACAACTAAGTTTTGACTGACTACATTTATACTTGTGATGGAAAAAGCTACGTGGTATTAATTTTTTTTTAGTAAAAAGAAATTGCAATATTATAATATTAAATATTATAATACTTACAATATTTGAGGCATTTCTTGCAGTTTCACAGAGATAAGAAAGGAATATATAGTGCTTAATGAGTGTACCTCTGCCTGGGCCCAGAAGTTGTCTTTATTGGTCTTTCTGATTTCTGACATGGCGTTTGTTTTCTGGTACACAGAGCCCTGCAGGCAAAAAAAAAAAGAAAAAAAAAAGAATTGACAGCATGGTTCCACATGACAAGACAAGAAACTGTTATGTCATCCATCTGTGTTTCCACCAACTACCAGAGTAATGCTCTCAAAACAAAAACAAATATACCTCAATGCACAGCTTTAATTTCATTACAAGTTCAATCCATCTTGATTTATAAAGCACTTTAAAATCACCCAGAGGGTCCAAAGTGCTGTACAATATAACAATAATATATAAGTTACTTATAGATCCACTGCATAAACATATCCATATCAACATTTCAAATCAGTTTTTGTGCCAGTGATTCCAAATCAAATCTTAAATGTGTTTCATCAGTGCGGTCACGTTCCATCACATTCCCCACGCCCAGAGCACAGCAGAAAGGTCGAGACTGTATGCTGCTGACAATGGCGGTCAGTAATACACAGCAGCTGAAATGCTGAATGATGCCAGGATACATCCTTGCCTTTCCTTTCCTCAATATGAAAGTTCTTTCCACATTACATTAACAAGGCTAACTGATAAAATCATCATCATCAGAAAACTCAGATGACAAGAATATCAGAAAGAGGATGACTCATTTTTCAGCCTGTACACAAATTTGGTCATATGTGCAAAGCAAACATGTGGTCTTCATTTATTTTCTGTGTGAATGCGACTGCGTCTCCACGTCAGGGTGGCTTGAATACACTCTGCCTTCTCCAGTATCACCTAGCACATCCGAACTACTTGCACATATGCACTGTGTAAAGCCAGTGACAGGTCTCACAATTGGTACACGGCACAGCTCCATTATAATGCGGACCGCGTTCACCATAAAAACTCTCAAGTGATATTCACCAAAGAGATACCACTGTTTATCACATCTATTTGGGAAAGTTGTGGATCAGTCTGATTTCTGTAAACATACAAATATTGACACTCATGCAGCATTACACACGAGTGTCAATATTTAGATGTCTGGATCAGCAGCCTCATTTCTATAATAATTAGTGACTGAATGTGGGTGTTTGGGACGGGATATGATGCCCATAGAAAAGGAATAAGGATTTCTTTTTTTTTTTGCACGCACAATTTTTGGCTTTTAACATGGATCCTATGCACTCATAAATGAGACCTCAGAAACCTCAAAAATTTAAAAAAAAAAGTCAAATGTTTCCTTGCTCTGAGATGAAGAACCCTAGTTAACATCTAGTCCATTGCTTATCTTGTTCCATTGTTTATAGGCAAGTAGAAGTGCATACCACAGGACCCTGAGGACCACTGTCCTGGAAGCGGCTGGAAACTTCTTTGTGAAAGCTGTAGTTTGCTCCCGAGGCTTTAGCCACCTTTTGCATGATCGACTCAGGTTCCACATCCTCCTCTGCTCTAGCGTTTATTGTGACATGAGCCCCCTGAAACAGCGAACAACAGTAGTTCCTTTTAAAAACACAAAGAAACCCTTCTAGTTTTTTATCTTGGTTCACACACAGAAACGCACACAAACAGCAGCAATGAACTGCTAGCAAGTATGGCATCATGGCAACACTGACAACTCCAGCAAAAGGCAGGAGTATGAATGTGCATTTGTTTAAAGCATGTCATGCAATAAAGTCATCATTAAGTATCTGTTAGGCCTCCTTTACAAACAAAAGCAGACAGCAGTACAAATTCCAATATATATTTGAACTAGACTTAAAGGTTTAGAGTTACCTTAAGAAAATTGGCCATGGCGCTGACATGATTTGCACATATTCCCTTCCTGGCATCCTTTACTCCCTCTCCAGTCTGAAACACAGAAAGAATTTAGAGGGTCAGTCACCACAATAAAGAGGACAAACACACGTTTAATAGTTGAGTGTTACTCTAACCCAGTTGATGAGGACATATTTGGGCAGGCCGGAATTTGGATCCTGCACCCGGCAGAAGGCGTACATCACTTTTCCACTGTTTAGCTCTTCAACCAGCTCTTCCAGCCCTCCATCTAATGCATAATCATTGTGGAAAAGTAAAATGGTTATTGTGGTTCATTGTGTAACTGTGGGCATTTTTTTCCCCTTGCAAATGATGGGGTGAGAAAGCAGAGGCAAGCAATCCTTTTGTGCCGATATTCCAGCACAGAGGCCGTATGCTGACTGTGAAATTCCTGCACACATTTGATATTATCATGTTGAGATCATAAAAACTTGATTCAAATATCCACACCCTTACGTACCCCCTTTTTCTGCCAGTCGGATGTCATTGCTGTTTCCCTCATAGGTGAACAAGGCCCTGTAGAAAGCACCAGATTCATAATTACACCACTGAGTGAAAACAGATCCCACAGACAGAAAGGTGGATATGCATCATTTCACAGTAAACAAGAGTTGTTTTGCAAAACTATTCTAAGTATCATCCACACTTAAGCCCCATTCACACAGGACACAGGGGAAGTAAGTATAGTATAAACACTGCTGCAGTTTCTAATCCCCCTTTCTATCACCCTTTTGAGTAATCTTTACAGGCTACGGGCCCTGCACCAGTAAAGACATTTCTTTGTTATGAAATATCAGATAAAAAAAATAAAGACTAGCCGCCCTAAGCAAACAAAATCTTTAGTCTATACATGGAACCATTTTCTTTGGGAAAATACAATAATAATGGAGACATCTAAAGAACCTTCTCTTACAATTGGTTTTCATCATGTTGGGGGTTTTGAGGGTTATTTGTATGCCCATAAATATTTAAGTGATAAACAGTAAGAGTTCTACATAACATTAATGGTAAATGGACTGGTTCTTCTACATGAACACTCAAAACACTTTATATTGCATGCCTCATTCACCCAAATTCAAACAAGCACTTTTTTTCATACCCGTACATGCTTAACAACATTCACACACTGATGAACACATCCGAGAGCAACTTGGGGTTCGGTATCTTGCCCAGGTATACTCTGTCATGCACACTGTAGTAGTGAGGGATCAAACCACCATCCTCCTGACCTGCTCTACCTCCTGAGCCACAGCCATCCACAATGATGACTGATAATTAATTAATAATGAAAGGTTTGGCTGATATGAACTCACAAACGTGCAAATTTTAGGCAATAAGTTCAGTAGTGCAAGTTTTAGTCTGTAATGTAATTTATGGGAGTTTTGTAATATTTTTGATTTTACTTCTGCTTTCAAGTTACAGACAACCCAAGATGCATTTATGACTTATCTAAACGTCAGTACTGACGTTAAGAAACAGCTCATAACAGCTACATGTTACAGTCATAATTATAACGCTACATGACGTACTAATTTAATCCAAACACTAATAATAACGCTTACAAAATAAAAATACTGAAAGACAAGTCATCTGTCAACGGTGCGATGTGGTTTTAAAAGGGCATTTGTTATCGGCACAGAGCACCACACTGTTGCGTATTAGAGGAACTTTAGTGATCACTCTGTAAGAGCACTTCTTTATTCCGTCTTTGCTTAATCCTGTTAGCAGCACTATTTTAAACGCAAATTGCTGAGCTGGTAGGCGGTGGCAGACGACTCCTAAAACCCACTGGAGAAAGGCAAACATTAATTTGATTAGAGATATTTTCAGAGTCCACACGGAGCCCGGAGCCCCCCCTCTCTGAACACGTCCTCCTGGGGGATTAACTAATCTGGGTCATCATTAAACACTACAGCTGCCTTCAACAGGTTTAAATATCAAACCACAAACACTTTTGTAACACTGAGTAAAACGAAAAGGAAGTTCTAGTGTCTCTTACTGGTTATAAATTACTTCTGATATCTTACCAGGAAGTGGGCGAGAACGCAAGCGACTTACCTCATGCTGTTTCATGATTTCATTTGAGCTAAAAATAAAAAGCAAAATATACGCAAAGCATGGTAGCTGACTCAGTATACCTGTCAGCCAATTAGCACTCTATTATGTGATCAAATCTTTAAGGTTATTATTAATAATGAAATTTGCATAAGAAACTAAACTTCCATATTAGACAAAGCTCACCCTAATAAACCCTATCGGTGATATATAAAGTACAGACAATTAATGTGTTTAACAAATTACCATTATTTTCAGGTTACTGGTTAAGTTCATTTACGATAGGTTAACTTACTTATCGACTCGCTCAAAGCTAGCAAATGTAGCTAACAACCTCCCTCCCTCCTCGTACAAAGAGCTAACACTGCAATGAAAATATTGCTCCTTACCAGTTGGTATTGGATTTTTCATCCACCACTTCTTTATATGCAGCTGTTAAAGCAGGGCCATTTTTGCTGAGGTTAACTGCCATCGTTATGCTGAATACAGCTAGCCAGCTAGCTACCGGGATGCGCCCTTCCTATTGGGAGGAGTGGCGATGATGCTGCCGACTTTCAGCTGTGAGGGGGGAGGCTAGTTTAGCCCGGAGGCTACATATCAATCTGGGTGCACCCTGTATTAAAAAGAGTGTGGCGTCACGCTGTGGATTTGGGGAACCTGTGTGATTTGTTTCTTATAATGCACAGCTAGACTACAATTAGTTTTTTCCAAAAGAAATCATAAAGATGCATTTATTTCTCACTCAAATAAACAGTGAGCTGAAATGAAACTTGCTTTTGCGCAACCTCTGCAAATAATTAAAAAAAAACTTTTCATGCTATTTATCAGACGTCTCAAAGGTTGAAGCGCTCACTGCACTGCCTTTTGTTGACATTTTAAAAATGAAAAAAAAATTATTTTTTTTTATATTTTAAAGGAGACAGACTTTCTTGTAATTTTTAAAGCTGTCTTGCAAATAGTTTTCCAGGCGTTCTGAAGCTCAAAGTTGACTTTGGACATTGGCTGCTTTTTTCACTCATTTTCAGGTCAGTCCTTGTACCTGACCATTTCCTGATCATGTTGTTTTTGTTTGCCATACCTCTTTACACTGACCTATGAATCATTCATGCTCAAAAAGGGCTGAATTAGTGTACAGACAACTTAGCAAAGAGCCAGCTTTAAATTTAGATATGGTGTTACTAACAGCCTGTAGCAGCCTCTCTCTATCTCTCTCTCTATATATATATATATATATTTTTATATATATATATATTTTCTTTTTTTTCATCAATGAAAAAGGCCTTTCAGCCAGTGGTGTTGGAGATCTTGTCAAAATGTAATTATGAACACAGAAAAGTACTTTCAGATTTTGATCCAACATGCAATACCACCTGGAAAGCTTGTGACTGGCAACAGCTTCATTTTTTAGCACAGCAATGATCCCAAACACACTGCCAGTACAATAAAAGCATCTGGATAGAAAAACCCACAGCAGAACACCATCAGTCATGGATTGGTGTCCCCAGAACCTGGATCTCAACATTATTGAGGCAGTATGGGATCTTCTTGACAGAGAACAGAGCAAAAGGCAGACAACATCTATACTTTATTTCCATGTATGTTTGCATTTTTCAATAAATTGCTGCACCTATTTCCCATTTTCGTAGTGAAATATAATATAAATAAGGGGTGGCTCAAGACTTGCAGTGCTGTAACAACAGTACAGTTAAATAAATACATCTTAGCCTAATAACGGCCTTGTCTTTATCAACAACTCTGTGGACATCACACTGAAACATTTATCCATCCATCACCTTTATCAATCATGAAATTCATATAATGGAACCATGTAACACCTGGCCTTAAGAATTATATAAGATGTCTTCACATTTTTAATGTTTTTTTATTAACGCCCTTGAATGCAGACTGAAATTTTACACTTTAGTGTAAATAATTGCCTATATTAAAATCCATGTGCTGAAGGTTCCTATTGTAAATATGAGTCAGAGAGCACCCTACTGGACAAACTATGATAATACCATTTCTAAATTACCCCAAAGAATGGTTTACTGTAGCCAAAATGAATATACTCATACATCAGTCAGGCTCTACATGAAATGAATGCAGACCACAATAAATCAAGATGAGCTTTATTCATATTATAACAAGGTCAGTTATCTTGTGTAGGCTATGTGAAGACATGTGAACGTTCATAATGGCAGTTCAAGCACACATATTCCAAATTTTAAGATGTGTGAAGGCTGGTCCTGCATTCAGAAAAAGCCAAGCTGATTTTTTTTTTTAAATAAAATATTGTGAACTCTTCAAGCAGGTTTCCAGGTCTACTGATGTAATGAATCACCCATTTTGGGAATACAGCCCTGATAGCAAATTTACAGTTTATATGACACGTTCTCTATATATACAAAATGAGGGTTAAGGCTAAACTTTTAGTCAGAGGTGTTAGGCAGATGAAATTTAACGAAATCCCTGATATTCTGCAAAATGGCTGAGAAGGATCTCCAGAGTGCAAAGCATGCCAAGCTGCCTATATGAAACTGAATTGAACACACTGGATTAAGGGAAATCCATGTAGCACTACTCACATTATGAACTGAGGCTGCATATTGAAGAGCTGGAAGATACACACTCAGCTTTCTAATAAATAAATAGCCAGATGAACAAACAACAATGCACACAAGGACTGAACTTGTAATATTACAGCTGAGGTGTTGGAGCAAAAATATTTTGACTGCATTCAGTGGGTATATTTTCAAAACATTTTAGTATACACAGTATACTTTCAGGACAACTTGTTTTTGACATTTTTTTTTCCTACATTAGCTAACAATATTAAAAAATCTATATTCAGCGGCTAAACCATGGTGTTAATTCTACAACCAAAGCTTCTTAAATAATCATGCTTAGCTATTTACCTTTCTGGATGACTATTAATAATACCTTAAAAACAAAAATTTCTTGCTCTAAATATCCAATAATTCCCTTTATATTGGCAGCATCAGCACACTGAGTTGTGATTTTCGACACAACTTTTCCTAACTACTTTGTCCAACAGTTACAACGGATTATCTTAAAACTATTACATTATGACACATCACAATCGTGTTCAATTTTCATGACACAAATGCAAAATAACAAAAACAAACAAAAAACTAAAATTAAAACTTTCAAAGATACAATACAAAAAGCCACAAATGTTTCACCAAGAAAAGTTTTACTGTCAATGTTGCTCATTAATGCCAAAACAAAAGAAAAAAAAAAATCAGACCCAAATCATAAAAATGAACATAATTAAATCCTGATATTTAAGGCAGATCAAACTGTCATGTTAAGTTACTGTATTAATCACGCAACTAAAAATGCATGACTTTACTTGACTAGGATCTGCAAAACATTTTTTTAGTACAAGGAACATCAAAAGGGCATTTAGGAAAAACGAAACAAAAAAACAGTAGAATGTGTATGTTTGACAGCATCATTTGAAAGCTGTTCACATCCAATTGTTTTAAAAACATTGAAATCATGGTGAAAAGAAGTGAGAATGACATTACTTCTTGGACATCATATATTTATGTGCCACACAGACCCATTGTGGCCTGTCTTTGATCATGCTGCAGTAAGGGTTGGGTTGTTATGTGAACAAAACAGCAAAAGGAGGTAAGTGCTTTTTTTTTTTTAGAAGTTAGACAATGTAGGCCTTGATCATTTTTCTCACCATGGGTCACTGCATGTAAAAGGCTGATAATGTTCTTAGATACCTGAGTAACTGTACTGAGGAAGTGGCACATAGCTATAGCTATATGCCAAAGACTAGCCATGTTTATGGATACACAGCATAACATGTCAAACAGAAGAGTTTTTGTGTAGTATGGACACCAGCCACTGCTCATCATCCAAGAACAATGACGGCATGTGTGAGAAAAATGTAGGTGGTCGTTAACCTACCTGCTACTTTTAAACAGCAGCTCTCCAGTGTTTTCAAAATGACTAAATACTGTTACAATTTAAACAAAGTGGATGATAGAGACAAATCCTTCGTAATACCTTTCACATTGATTCAGGGTAGAGACAGTTACGTGCCAACAGATCAGCTGCTGGTAATGGCACTGCACACTTGTGTGTTCAACAGGAAACATTCTGTCTAAATTGCACATAAACATAACACAGAAAGGCCACCAGAAACATGAAATACAGTAATAACAAGACATCCAGTGGGGTGCAGACAGAATGGCTGAAATGAAGGGAGAGCTAATCTCCTAAATCAAACATTTTGTTTCTGAGTAGCATGGTGATATGACTCAATAATGGTAAAAATGACGCTTATGAAAACCAACAATCATTATGACCATCATAATAGCAGGAGTAACAGTTTAAAGTCTGAGTATGGTGGTAGGGATTGTAAAGAGTGTTCCAGTATTCCATGTGGGAGCGCTTTAAGGAGTCCAATAGGTCCTGCTCAGCAGATCCATACAAGTCATGAAGGAGAGCACACTGTAGCAGCCCAGCACACACAAAGCCAAGTGGCACTGTACCTCATAGTACCGCTTCCTTCTCTGTTGCTCATTTGCCTCAAGTTACAAATCATCTGTGTTTCTTTTGTTCTCGTTTGGGTTTTGAGCTCCCTGGTGTTCTCACATTGCATACTTCTGTGTCCACTCTCTTGCTAGTTTGTTGTACCTGTAAAACACGTGCAATGTTTGGGAAAGTTAAATTCACAAGCTGAGAACTTTGTCTCACACCATCACTTTGAAAGACTGAGATCAACTGTGGTTAATGCACTCATGTTTTACACTCACTTTTCCCTATCAGCCTTGTATGTATGGGCAATCTCTGGTACCAGCGGGTCATCCGGGTTTGGATCACACAGAAGAGAGCAGATAGACAATAATACTGCAGAAGAAGGAATCACCAAGTTAGAGCATTCATCAACAAAAATGGATAGAGGAAATTTTTTTGTAACGTAACTATGTTGTACTTTTACCATCAGCACAGAAAGATGTAATTTTTACTTGTTAAATAATTAAAATCATATTTATAAGCACTGATTAGTTTTATTTTACACTACCGGTTCTACATATTCCATTAAAACAATAAGTTCATTACTGAGGATTAATCACTAAAGAAGCGGAAGCGATTGGATGGATAATCACTAAAGAAATGTATTGGCACAAAATGAAGGCAGATTTATCTGCTAAAATCACATCTAAATCTCCCCCCCCTTCCCCAAAAGTATTTCAAACTACTACATCAAACCCAGATGTACTACAAAATGTGTGTGTGTGTGTCTATATATATATATATA
>VUQK01030419.1:6306-35877 GCA_015106715.1 Bujurquina vittata
TTCAGCTCTTCTGGGAAGGCTTTCCACAAGGTTTAGGAGCGTTTATGGGAATTTCTGACCATTCTTTCAGAAGCATATTTGTGAGGTCAGACACTGATGCTGGATGAGAAGGCCTGGCTCACAGTCCCTGCTCTAATTCCTCCCAAAGGTGTTCTGTCAGGTTGAGGTCAGTCAAGCTCTTCCACACCAAACTCACTCATCCATGTCCTCTGTGCATGATGCAATTGCAAATGGTCATGGAGATTAAATATATGAATGTGTTGCATACAACGTTACACTTTTTGCTGTCTTGGATAATCCAGTGATGTTTGATCTGATTTCCTTATAGTTCTGTCTATGTTGTGCATATTAATTTACTAGTAGCAGCAGAGGTACTTGCCTGTGGCTGCTCTGAAGTTTTGATTGACTGTGATGGTGTGGTATGCTGATTTACTGATGGCTCCTAGAGATTTCAGCCACAAATCACCTTAAAAATTAAGGTCAGAAATACCAGCTGTGTACAAACAGTAATACATTCATAACTGAGGAGTAGATAAATTGTTGTCTGTGCAGGAACGCCATGCATTTGAATATATCAATTTAGCCAATATTTGTCCGATACCCCTTTTTCCCTGATTTCCTAATTAGTTGTGTCATAAAGAGTAAAAGGCTTAGTCAACAGCTTGTTTCTTGTTATGAATGCATACATAATAAATAATTAATGATTAAATGAATGCAAATATTTAATATGAAGAGCTGTTGTGTTTGGATTACAGTGCTCATACTGAAACCTCCTGAGGAATTTCAGAGTAATTAATATCAAGATTTCTGCTGTAACAATAAAAGAGGATAAAGATTTGAGTTTTCTGTAAAGTGAGCCACCCGTCTGTGCAGATTCTTTCCCAGTTAACTTCCCCACTGTTTGAATGATGCAGGGATCACATTAATTCTTGAAGCTAAGTGCTACTTCACGCATGTCTTTCCTGCTTAATCCTTCCCTGTAGTGGTTTAAATGACTCTTAATATCTTTAAGGATTTTCTGCTGAGGTAGGCGAACTCAATTGACCTGTCACAACACATCTTGATCTCCTTTGGTCCTTGGAGAAAAACTCCAAAGGAGCTTGTTATCAAAATATAATAGGGAGAGGTTTTCTTGCTGCTCTGTGAGCATCTTCTTTAGAACAGGTCAACCAGGCACGTGCAGTCAGATCTTTAACCATTCACAGTTTTGTTGGAGCATTTCACACCATCTCTGACTATTTCAAATTCTTCTTGTTTTCTGAACAAGTCAAATATACGCAGACCAGTCCCAAGGTTTTAGTTTCGGTTGATCACAATCAAACATTCTTCTTTACGAAAAATATTTAAAAAAAAAGAAAAGAAAAGAAAACTGGAAAGAGCATAAACTGCCAAGGACAGCCCCACAAGTTCAGTAGCTGCAGCCATACAAACAATGCAATACTCCAGGCTCATTGGAAAGAAGTACAGCGATAAGAGCTGCGTACTGTGAGGAGGTTGAAGTCTTGTTTCTTTGTTGAAGCACTTGCCAAGGCTTCGGTGAGCATTAAACTCTTTTTTTTTAAGTCACCTGCACAAAGGATAAGCAACTGGATTAGAAAATATCTGTTTCTTTGCTAAGAAACAAGATTATGCACATAAAATCAGAGTTAGCTCCCAAGATGTATTGCACAAAAAAAAAAATCAGATTACTTGAAGTTCTCTTGTATGCTAAACCGATGCAAAAGTTTTCATAGAAACCTGAGAATGTGGAGGATTCAACACTTTCAGAGTCTGGCCTAACTGTGCATTCCTGACTGTCACTAGCACTCTGTTTAGTTTGCAAGTAAGAGCAAGAGGCGCACTGAGTTTGCTGCACTTTCATTTGCATATCTGACTTCCTTCTTTGCTGTGAAATCAGGATGAAATATTTATGGTAGCTTGTAGAGTCATCCATCCAGCATGATATCTGTCTAGCAGAAAAAAAATGTTGAGAAGGCCAATTTTTTATGTTATTGAACACTGATAGCTGTAAGAGTGTGAATCAGCGTTCATAAACATTATAATGAGAGATTTATTGGAAATATTTTCAAACCCTTAGCCCAGATTTTCACATTTTTTATTTATTATCTGTAAAGATCTATATACAGCTCAGAAGAAAACTACTTTTCCAAAGATCAACGTGATGGAAAGAGATGGTCACTAGATGGTGCCAAATAGCTGTATCCTCACATCTGAAAGGCACTGAGCTGCTGTGTGTGGATGTTCACATTCAGAGAGTGGAGGTGCTGCCAACTTAGCAGCGAAGGTAACTGTCCTCTATAGTTGTCTAACAAATAATGACTGCATCTCTAACATTTTAATCAGGCACTATGGTTGCTGCTGCAAAGACAAAGCTAAAGGCGAGGACATTTTTAACTTCTTACTTTACTTATTACAGCATGGATTCTGACAGGATTAGTATCACCGAGGGAACTGAAGAGTTGAAACAAGTTTGAAGGGGTTGAGAGACTGAGACAAAGAGAGTGATACATTCAAAGATGGGAGATTTGATTGCATAGTATTCTGGCACGGTCGGTCATAGTCAGTATGCAACATGGAAAACCTGTCCTTCTCTCAGCATTTATAGATATCCAGGGTAATGCCTGACTTTCAAATAGCTAGATTGGATTTTAGTTTATTAGACAGCCTACATTTGATAGACTCAGCTTCAAATAGTGTAAAATTGCTAATACAAATAACAATAAATCAGAACTATAGCACATGGAGGCACCATCGCAGTTTTAAGGCTTTTCTAACCTGCACAAATGTTTCCTGCCCAACTACTGGTAACTTTCTCGGCTGTTTCAAAGAAAAAGTCGAGCTATTGTCATACCCTCGGCGTCTGTGCCATCATTTCCACAAAAACTTTAATTTTGGCCATAACCTGAGAACGATGTGACCTAGGATGTTCAAATTCACATCATAGATGCTATAGTAAGGTCAGTGAAGACGCGTGTGAAGTTTGATGGGTCTCGCTTCAACAGTGTCTACCAACACCATTAACAAAACTGACCTCCTGATCCTCCTGGATTAACTAAGCACTTCTCTCTTGACACTGAGAGAAGATTTATGTACTTTCCCAAAAATGTTATCTGTTCCATTGTTTATCTACTCAACTCTTTACCAAGCCACTCTGCCAGAACACTCTGTGGGCGCACAGCTGCCACTTGCATCTATGGTGTGACTTTGAGCATCCTAGGTCACATCGTTCTTGAGTTATGGCCAACGTTAAAGTTTTTGTGGATGCCGACACCGAGGATACGACAATAGCTCAACTTCTTCTTTGGAACAGCCGAGCCAAAAATGGCAAACTTCCTGTGCGGTTTAGTGTTTTACTTCAAGAATCTGTTTTGTTGAGCTGGAAAAGATGCATGTGATGTGAAATCTAATGTAGAAAGCTGCAAATTTTTATTTGGCTTACCATTTTTCTATACTCATACCAGTTACACCTACACTTTTCACCACTTCTAACACATGTAATATGTGCTAAGTCTCAGTCTTTTACCCCTTCTATAATCCATTCAGAACACCACTGCCACGGCAAACAACAGTAACATCTTTTAAAAACATTATTATCAGTGTTATTTCTTTTGATAAAATAGGGCTTTCACATTAGTAACTGTTGGGCTCTTTTGGTTTCTAGAAATAGAGACACTTGGCCTGCTATAGTTACTTCCAACTCAACTGTTTTTATTCCTGGACTACTAGAATAGCTTTGCATGATTCATTGTTCAAAATAACCCTTATTTATCTTATCTTAGACCGCGGTGCTGCCCCTGAGTTCATCAGCTGTCTTAAAAACAAGCCTTCTCCTCTTCTTCTGATTGGCTATCTCTTATAAACACAAGGTATAAACAGCAGGTGGATCTCGAGCACACAGCTCGAGCTGTGACCACAGAGGAGCTGTGTGCTTGAGATGACCTTGGGATACTGGCTCACAGTGACATCATACAGAGCCAAGAAAATGAAAAAAAAAATATCATAAACCAAGTGTTTATAGGAACCTTCAGCTCACAGGGACTTGCACATACACTGACTGCATTACTTCAAACTTTGGCCCAGAGTCTGAGTATCCACAACAACAGTATACAGACATACAGGAACATTAAAACGCGTTCTGACTTGTTTAAAAGTTGAGTTTGGAAATCCTTTATTTGCATTGAGCTGTTTTGAGTATCTACTTGTGAATGTGTGTGAATGTGTTTATGCAAGTCGTGCATGTTCTTCGCCTGCGAGAGGCTTTGGCCCATTCAGACATTAGACAGCTGGAATATGACCAAGAAGCTGTTTTGGTAACAATAGATTCACAGACAGCTCATCTTTTGGAAGCTTATAAGTCCTGTCAATGCTCTTTCCATATTAAGGTTCAGCATAGGACACATCTGCTGACACAACCGTGATACAGTAAATGAAGAGTAGGGATAATATAAAAGGGAAGGTGGGTGGGTGGGTCAAGGAAGGGATGAGCAAGTGGCTAAAGAGAACATGCTCTTACAGCTGTGCTCCCACAGAGTGTTCTGGCAGAGTGGCTTAGACGAGAGCTAGACAACGAGAAATGAGAAACAGGATGAAGACTTGAGTAGCTAAACAGTGGAACAGATAACATTTTTGGGAAAGACTTGTGCATAAATCTTCTCTCAGTGTCAGGAGAGAAGTGCTTAGTTAAGTCAGAAGGGTCAGGGGGTCAGTTTGGTTCTTGTTGTTGGTAGATACACGGAATTACTGAGGGCTAGTTTTACAGGGATCAAGCCTATTTTTCAGTGGAGTTCTGTTTGTTTTTTCCTAAACAGAACTTGAGTGTGAAGACATGCATAGCTTATTTTATTAACACTGACATCAGACTTTGAATCTGATATTTATAACAAACAAACAAACAAACAAAAATCAGTAGAGTCCTTAAATTCTGTAACCTTATTTTATGTGGGAATGCAACCTGGGTAGTCCATCAGATGGTCCAAATGGTACTGGGACAATCTCTGGACCCCTTTGTTTAACGTACTGCTTCTGTTTGCAGAGCTTCACTTTCTCTCATCAGCTGTCATCAAGCTATTTTTTTGTATGATGTAACATAGTCAACTGAGAGCAATTTCACAGACTGCAGGTTTTGTCCACGCCAATTTCTTGTTCACATGGTAATTGTTGTCCATAATTACCAACATGTGCATATCTGCCTACCACCTTAGCATCTCTGTGTCTATATCTTTAGGGGTAGCTTTTCTAGGGCATTTGTTACCATAGTAAGGGCCATAAGCTAAATTAGTTGGGGTTACTTTTAAATGACACTGGAGAGCAAATCCCGGGAACCTGAATCTCTTTCTAATGTACATCCTTCAAAGCAGCAGAGAGGCTCTTTTATTTCAATAACTGAAATATATAAGTGAAAATAAAAAAAATTGATTTTTACTGATACGTTTTTGAAGATTCCCATCTGATTCTATTAACTTGATGAAAAAAACCCCCAAACCCTCAGTCTTCTCCTCATAAAAAGCAAGAAACCAGATCACTGCTCTTCCTCTTCTCTCATGCCCTCTGCTCCTACCTCTCTCCCCTCTTTGCCCCAGCTTTCTTTAATTTCAAATCCATGTAATTCTTTTGTTTTGCAAGACAAGAACAGCATTCTTCCTAATTGAGAAAATCAGCAGCACAATGCACAAAGCCTGGCAGTATTATATTTTCCCAGGGCACACAAAAAGAGGAAGAGGACCATTTATTCAGCGATTTGTCACTCCCATTTCCATTTCTGTGAAACGCTTATCCTTGCGGTTTGGAGTACTGTCACTTCACAAAACCAAGATATGAAAATATTTACCACACTGACATGAATTGGGAGGAGATACTTTCAAATTGCTTCCTCTTCGTGCATTTTTTTTCTTCTGGAGTCATCAATGGCCTGACTTAAATGTGTGTGTGTGTGTGTGTTTGTCTGTGCACACGTGTGTGTGTGTGTGTAGGTGCCACCTCTATGTGGTATGCCTACGTTTCTCAGAGACTGACAGAGCTACCACTGTAATCATCAAACACACAGATGGTTACAATTAGGCCATATGGCTTCAAGTATCTGAAGGGGGGTTGAGGAAAGCAGAGGGAGAGATAGTAGAGGCAAAGCAAATTAGCTGAAATCACAGGGATCGGTAAGCAGAGAGAGAGATAGAGAGCACGGGAAAGAGGAGAAGGAGAAGAGGAAGGACAAGGGATGAAGACGCTGAAGCTGCAGATTGGGAGATAAAATGAAAAAAAGGAAGGACAAGTGGGAGACAATAATGAGAAGGATGAGGGAAATCGAAGAAAAATAAGGGAGCAGAAAGTAAAAGAGTGGTTCCAAGGGAACTTAAATCCTCTGTTTACATTCAGGTGTGAGCAACAGAGGGTCTCTTTACTCGTTATCTTTTAACTAAGTGCCAACTGTGGCACAAGTCTGCGCTAACCTTTGAAAAGACGGAGAGGCAGTCAGTCTGAAAGAGAGGATGCTACTGTAGCTTATTAGCTATATGATTCAGTTTCGTTTAATCCTTTTTTCATTTCCTCTTGTTTTTTTCATTATGCCTTGCAGACGCTTTTGGGACAGTTGTCAATAATGCAAAATCACACAGTTATTAACTAAGCTGAGGTCACAAGCTTAAGAACATGCTGAGTAAATGTCACCTTGAGCATGACTGCTGCAGTCTGAGTCAGAGGCCGTGTTACTCTGCTGGAAAATGGTTATAGTCGCCACCTCAGGCTCAAGTATTTTTGGAGTCGGTGTGACAGTAAGGGTCATGTTAAGGTAAAGTATTATAGTTGACTGCACATGAAATGTAACAGAAGTAACAGAGAAAAAGAAGCCACATCCTCCCCGTCTCTCACCATCACACACTTGACAAATTGGTGCATTCAATGAGCGAATGTGAACGACTGTTGGCTCGGGAGGCACACGAGAGCCGAATGCACTGTAATCTGCTGCCACTGCAAATATACCAAGAGTGGTAAGTGGAAAACCAGAAGAATACAAGAATGGTTTGTTCAGTGCTCAGCATGGGAAACTGGAGGATTGGAATAGGAACGGATGGGCACAATCACAAGAAACACACTTTCAGTCCAGTTTTATTTACACAGCGTTACATTAAATAAAACACCTTTAGCGTCGTTTAGGCTTAAATGCATTTTACATAGATAAGTCGAGAAACCTCCACAGCCTTCAACACACTTCCACTAACTGTTTCCTAACTGGAGGAGGGAATCAGTCTCCACACAGAAACAATGCTCTCTTTGTGGCATATTCAGCCATATGGATATGCCTGACAAAACGCAATCACTGGTTAAAGCGCAGCAACGGATCTCCTCTGTTCTGTAACCATCCACTTTGCTGCTGAAACTTTGTTTCCTCACTTCAGTGAAGACTTTATATGTGCATATATCTTAAACTTCCCCTGGTTTATATATGCATGATGCACTTGACCTCGTGGTCTGTAATCAAAGTATACAAGACCAACATTATGTAATCTGTTGCAATGTGCTGCCCATTTCCCCTTTCATTTTGCTGTATACAATGTGTCAGAGAGCCTCTCTCTTGCTTGTCTGGTAGGAACTTAACATGTACCCTGCAGCAGAATTAAGACAGGGCTCTAAACAGTGCTGTGGTTGTATTTAGTAAATACACAGCTCAATAGTTTATATGAAGTTTTTATTGCAGGGCTAGGGACTAAGGCTATAATCTCCTAAAGAACACTACATCTTCTCAGCACTTCTGTTTCTGCTTGTTTTTAGATAAATATTTTTAAGGGTTTCCCTTTTTCACTCTCTCTGTCTTCCTCTCTTCTCTGTTATTTGGAAACCGCAACATTTTTCTAGCGATTTTCTTCTGTTTTGTTCATCACTTTGTTTCCCTCATTACAGATGTTTTTGCATCGAAAACGTTGCAGCAAGTGCTTTTTTTTGTTTCCCTTCATGTCATGTAGGTATTGAATGAAAAATGCCGGTGGGGTTGTGTATTCATTTAGTCATTTCAGGACGCTGAAAAATCCTCCAGTAAGATTAAAAATACAGTAAATTACCGTGGGATACAGACTGAAATCAACACTAAAGATCTGCTTCACTGCCGCACATCCTTTCCTCCCCAGCTCTAACTTTTTAGTCTCTCCTTACGTGACCTTTCTACCGCTCTGCTCCTTCTCATTTCCTTCCTTTCACTCCCCTTTCTCATCTACGGCACACTATTAAATGTGGTAACTTTTGCACGGAAAAACATCATTCTTTAATTTGTAGCTGGCAGAACCCAATAGTAGATCTTGTGTTATATGAAAGATGAAAAGATGTAAGCATTAAATAAAAAGGCTTTCCACATTTTGTGCTCCTCACTGTCTCTCTTCTTTTCTCTTTGTTAAAAGCTAAACATGAAGCCTTCCAGCTGGGTGTGTTGCGTGTCAAGGAAAGTTAATTGGCCTAAAGTGGCTTAACGACCCTACTGGCTAATGGTGTCCGTTTACAGCCAAGTGAACCAAACCCAGCAAACGAGTGAATGGGGGCACTGCTGTGACCACAGCCTGAGCCGGTCAACTTGAATCGGGTTCATCATTGAAGCAGGATATATTCCAGCTTGATTCACTCAGATTTACTAGTTTAATTGAATGTCTGACCCATGATCATGGGCGCGGGTTAAACAGCTTGCCTGAATAATGGACAGGAACAGAAGTGAATAGATATGTGATCACTGAAGAGGAAAATTGTTTGAACCCTGAGAATACTGTTTGATGTCCAGTATGGGTTCTGGAGGGCTCCCTGACTTCATGCTGTTTCTTGTTAGTGTTTTATAACAAGTTCAGTTTTGGCTGGGTATTTAAGAGGTGGTCAAAAAACCTAGAGCGATTTATACCCAGTACGCTGTTATCCTGGGCTTAAAGTTGTACTTTTAAAAAAATGTTTCTACTTTGTTGGATGTGATAGTTCAGGCTGTTATTCTTAATGGTAATTTGATTCTGTCGGAACAATCACAATTAAACATGATTATCTCTTAATCTTATTGTGCATTCATGTAGCAAACACCGAAGAAAGCCGCCACTGTGGGAAGGCAAGGGGAGGGCAGCAGGTATGCTTACTGTGACGAGAAAAAATGTGATTTTATTTGGTGCCACTTAACCATGTCACACAGTCATCTAATGTGATATGGTCAAAAGCCCCAGAACATTCAAGCACTGTAAACACATCTTGGTTACTAACAGTTACTAGCGATTTTCTGTAATTGGTTGCAGATTCTGCTCTCGCCATGGCTGCCATAATGCTTAACTATGCTATTGTAATCAAATTTAAAAGATTAATGCCTATGTTTACCAAAATAAAGCAGTTTCAGAAAGTTGTGAGATTCTGTCACTGATTGCTTCATTGAGACATACCCTTCAGTTTGATGGAACAAAACACGGTACTCATGCAATGTTATGTACTATGCTCAAAAACTGAGTGCACATCAATTGCATGGAGTTTGATTGAAGATTGTGGCTATAGTTTGATACTTAGATAATTAGAAACGACATATCCTATATGTAGTTATCTATACACACAAACAGATCAATGATTAATGAAACTGTAGCATATAAACTGTAACTTTCTGGGAGGGCTCACCCGTCTGCTGTTAGATCCTGATCAATCCAGTCTCTGTGTTTGGGATTATTTAATGAAGTTGATGCGCATAAATGAGCGCAACTTTCTTGTTTTGGAAACGCTCACAAATTTTTTTCACTGCTGTCATTACTGGTGAGTGTTGCTCATGCTGAACAGCCACAGCCTCCATATCAGGTAAAGCTGTATTTTATAAACATTTCTTTCAGTTATAAATTGTAGAGCGAAGTGAATGACACAGACCTCAGCACGAAAACAAAAAGGTGTTTGGTGATTTTGGAGCGGTTTGGTGCTGAAATGCTGAAGAAGGCACACGTTCAGGCTTTGTCCAGTTTGCAGAAAGTCTGCTTTAAGAAATATTTTATGCTTGTTGACGCCATAAAGGCGGCTTCCGTGACATTAGTTTCAGCAGGGTGAGATTGCGAGAGACAAAGCCTGACAGAGTGCGAGTCACAAAAGTCTTTTTTCTTATGTCACTGCTGCTGAAGGCATTTCCAGTGCACGTCTTTTACTGAGTTGAGCAACGCAAGATGCAGACACTCACAAACAGTCCTAATATTCTCTGTGCTGATTTATTAAAGTGACTGCATGCACTCAGACTTGTGTTGGGATAAAAGTGAGAAGTCAGAGTCAGATTAATGGACAGGAGTGCATGTCTGAAAGCAGGTCAAAGGGGCTTTGGGAGTCTCTGCAAAACAGCAATATTATAATCTCAGCAACAAACATTTTCAGAAATCATTCATGCACAAAGCCCTGTCAAAGTATTTTTCAAGTTAATTTCTATTACAGTGGCCAATTTGGTGCTGATCTGGTTCCAGACGGACATTTTCTAACATTAAGATAATGAATTGAGAGAATTAAGTGGCCGTGTGGAGGTATGTGCCGTCTGGGTGATTTCTAGTTTGGCTCAATGGCAACCATACCTTGGGTGCTTGCCAAACTCATGGATGGGCATCTCATCAAAGCTTGTGACATAAGAATTTTTTTGTTTTCAATATATAAATTTGCTGCTAAAGGGATCCCTCATTCCTTTAGGCTACTTTGGAGTAGAGTTCTCCTGTTAATGTGGCCACAGTTAGTCCCCTCCTCTTTGCTTTTTTGTGGCATGTATGTGGGTCTGTGTGTGTCTGTGTGTGTGGTGGCTAGAGGAAGTTGAGTAGCATTCTGGTTTCCTTTCCTCAGATCTATAAAAGCTGGGGGAGACCATTTGTTAACTGTCAGTTGGTTAGCCTCTGTCCCCACTCTAACCCGAAATAAAAACCACCGTCTATCTATACCAGCTTACACCCTGCTGTACCTTCACCACCCGGAGGCTGGAGCATTTTATGCCATCGGGTGGTGTCTTTGATCCTTAGTGCTTTCTCAACATTGAGTTAACCTTGACCACACGCCATTTTCTTTCAGTTTCTGAGTGCTGAAACAGACGCTGAACATTGCAATAAAGAGTGATTCACATCCGTGTCTAGTAAAATAAGGATGTCTTGAAGACATTGTGCTCATTACCAAACACATGGAATTCAGATGTATTTCTGGGCAAAGCCAAATGATGTCACTAGATAGCTAAATAGCCATAACAATAATTGCACGAGTCTTCCTGGTTTCCTCCTTTTGCATGAGCTTTCACTTTGATCTCACTTTTCAGACTTTTGAATTGTGGCAGCTGCTCTGGAAATGTAAAAATTCGCCTATGCAGAAAGATTTTCATATTGTCATTTTTTTGAAAAGGAAACACACTGGCTGTTTGAAGCACGCCCTAATGAAACATCACAGAATTGTAATTGAAGCATGAAGGATTTGTTATGTTTCGCGATAAGCCAAACAAATCCACCATTATGGTTTTCATAGAAATTAAACAGGAAACATTAAACATAAATCACATCGATCAGCTGGACTTTTGCCTGGTACAGTCGTCAGCAACAGGAGTAATTAAAACACTAAAACACAGCATGAAAAGTCTCATGTCTTTGACCAATAAAAGCTGGTTGGATAACGCATCCGTTTTAAACTTCCTCCACAGCTGTTCTGCCCCAAACAAGAGAAAAGTGAAGATATTATCAGACATAAATCTCCAAATCAGATAAGCCAAACATCTCGTAACTCCTAGCAATAATGTGTAGAATCTCAACACACAGCTGTAATTGTACTCTCTCATAAAGACTTTCACAAGATGCGTCCGTGTTATATTATGTATATAGAGTTTGATGTAATATGAATACATACCAGAAATTTCTAAGAGCCCTGATGGTAGTGTACCTTAAGAGTAATAGTACAGCTGCAGTTTAGGGTGTACTGTACTACAACATCCTGCTCACCTTACAAGATAAACGGGAAGCTAAGTTACTGGAAGCCTGGTGCTCATCCAGAAATCTGCAACTGAAGCTAAATCTAAGATTGGTAGCAACAAAAAAGAGAGAGGTTAAATATATTGTACTTATTGCAAACACAGACAGGATAAATGATGGTTGTTACTACTGTAATGTGACCTACTGAATTGTGAAGTCCCGTTTTGAAGTCTCCAGATGAACGGTTTTGCTATTCTCATCTTGATGATTTGAAACCAGATGTGACCAGAGAGGACGCGTCTGAGGCTGAAACTGTGCATGCCAATCAGAAGTCGTTAGCCAGCGTCCATACCCCAGATAATCCTCCTTCATCTACAAAATGCAGTTATTTCTCTTTTCAGTGTAGCTTGAAGCTTTTGAAAAGAATGCAGGTTTAATGCACGTCAGCATTGGCTTCACTTCTCAGACCTGGAAGCTACATTCCATCTTTTATGACAAAAGCTTAGTTGACCAATATTAACTATGAGACTTCAGACAGGCAAAGATAGCATGCCAGCAGGTTCACTATTTCGGTTTAGAGTGAAAAAAGTTATTAAACGGATTGTCATAAACTTTTGTACAGGTATTTGTGATCACCAGGGTGTTATGCATCATTTAAGGCAGGGTTAGGCAATTAATTTCCCCAAGGGGCCACGTGAGAGACTGGGACTATTGTGGAGGGCCGCACCAATAAGAGGCCCTCCAGAACAGTCCCACTTTCTCATTTGGCCCCTTCGGGAAATTTATTGCCCACCCTTGATATAAACAATCTCCTAGTTTTTCTAGTCCTCTTGCTACAATACTGACATTTCTTATAGCAGAAATCTGTCAACAGATATTGGATAGAGTGCCATTCATTAATCTACTTACCATCATACAGATCTCAGTTCCTTTCACACTTTAGCGCTAATGAGCGCTGAGTATTACTGTGCCAATTCTACTTTGCTAGCATGCAGGTCAAAATGCAGATGTAGAGCTGTGCTAACATAACCAATTTTTGGCAGTGGATAGCCCCCTCAAAATTCCCTGAGTTTAAACAGTGCAGCGGGCTACAGGCCTGATTATAACTTTATATAAGTAATAATATTTTTAAAAGTCTAAATACAGCGTTCACAGATCAGGAATAATCACTGAATTAGAAAGAGATACAGCAGAGAGGAAAAGGGTGTGATGTCCAACACAGAGGCACAGAGTTAAAGGTCACTTGCAGTATCCAACACTGGGTGGTCTAATGGTATAGGGACTCCAAATGACTCAATAAGTGCTCATCCTGAGGGGACCCCAGGGCAATTAGAGAAAGTACAAACACCAAGAGAGAGCTTGAATTAATAACTGGACCATGAGAATATGTGTGCATGCGCTCAGGCTGATGTAATCTTGATACCAAAGGTCACGCCAGTTAAAACAACCCGTTGGCGTGTCACTTACAGAGTTCATTAACACAAACACGTGCCTACATGCGCATGTGGACAAAGCTGGTTGATATTTTAAGTGTAAGCATGTTGACATAGGAATTGTTCACTGACTTGTAAAAAATGCAATGTAATGCAATAGTCAACCTTTTTTTTTTGCCCATTTTCCCCTTTTTCATGTGAAAATGGATTACTGTGATCTAATGTGTTGAAATCCCCATAAGTGCTCATTATACCAATGCAATGACTTGCAAGGCCCAAGCCCTGTGCAGCTCAGTGGACTTACTGACTGTGGGGGCTTTGTTCAGACTGTGAGCCTATATGTTAAAACAGACGGCGGTGACTGCCCTGGTGGTGGCCTGTTATGGAAGAAGGCAGCAGGAGGCTAGGTACACACACACACAGACATACACACATATGGTGCCTCCAAACGGACACAGATACATGTGCATCCACGCACGTACCCTCTCTCGCTCTCCCCCCTCTTGCACACACACCGCCTCATCAGAAAGGTTACTGGAGGTAATTGTGTCAGAGATGTTTGGTGTAGGAAGCTGAGCAAAGGGGGTAGCTGAAAAGAAAGAACAGAGGGGGCTGAGTAGAAGGTAGGTAGAGAAAGAGGAAGCTGGAGCTAGAGGGGGCTGCAAGCTAATTGGAGCCAAATGGGCAGCAGATGAAGTGGTCTACTATGTAGCCTCAACATTCACACACACACAGACACACAGACACACATGCGCTCTGTCTTCATTGTTCCTTATCTGTCTTTTTCAATATATTTTAGTATAATGAGTTTTTGTTTTATGCCCATTTCATCTTCCTCTCCTGCTCAGTCTGTCTCCACAGTATAGACCTATATATGGCAGCATGGGAGAACAGTGACCTAGGCTCAGTTTAAGGGCATGCTTAAAATCAACTATTTATTTATATATGTTAACAAACAGAGACACAGTTTTATTAAGAATTTGTGTGTTTTGGTCTCTAAAAGGCCCCAGACCCTTTTATCTCTGTTTTGGGCTCTGCTTCCAATGGAAACTACAGCATCTGTCTCTATAAATACCAAATGCTCCAATTTGTTCACCAGCAACTAACTTTGTTAGTTTGCAACTTTGTATCCAGCAAACAAAAAAGGAACCATGGGCATAAGTGAGTGAAATCTATACATCTAATAATAGAACTGACCTTTTTAGATGGGGTGTGTTGTCTTACAAGCCCTCCACACTCCTAACAGTTTAGTTAGGAGTGTGGAACTCCTAACAGTTTTTGATTGAATGAGTTCTCTTGAGAAATTAAGATGCTTTGTGAATGACTTTTTGTCTTTGGCATGATTTAGTCCTAATTTTAAGGATACATTCTTAGAAAGCACCATAATTACAAGAATCGTCTTCGTAACACGTTAACCATTTTGTCCTTTGATTCATTGTAAATATAAAAAAATTGGGAAATGCAGGAATGGATTGCTTTGAGAAACAGTGGATGGATACCAAAGCTTTATTAATTTAAGTAAAAAAGCTACTTATACTACTGTAGGTATAGAGCAAACTGGTAAATCACCTTTCATATCGTATATTGAAACAGCAAAAATAAAATATGTTTGCAAATGTTTAAAGCTTCTTTTGGCTGCTCCTTTATTTTCCACGGCAAATGGATCCACAGATTTGGTTTTGCACAGGTTTTTTTTTTTACATAAGATTCCCGTCTTGACGCGTCTCCTCTTGGTCTTGAATCAGGGATCATTCAAATTGCACTTGCAAAACACAAATTAAGGGAGAGACAAAAGCAGCTCAAATCTGTAGATGTGACAGGAAGACACAACTAAATGTCTCTTCCAGGGGCTTGATTTAGATTTTTTCTTTGATTTCCACTTTTGATTTCTAAAGCACATTGTAGACTAAACAAGAGAAATGAGGAAGGGCAAAAAAATGCAACATGCTTTATTAAAGACAAAAAAAATAAATAAATAACACATGAAAATGTAGAGGAATGAAAACGGAAACCTAAGAGACTTCTAAATTGAAGACATAAGTAAGTAAACCAGCGAGGTACTGAAATATATTTCCAGTTATGAAACTGGAGCTGAAACAGGGTTTGCCATGAGCTCCAGCTTTCAACAAAGCACTTAGCTCACTCTTTATCTTAATTCCCAAGTCTTTAGTTACTCAGTCTATAACACTGCAATAACAGAAAACACTTTGCAGAACCTTATCATCAAATAAAAGAGAATGTGACTTAGGTCAGAGATTACAAAAGCCCTTTTATATCCTTTATGTAAGATAGCACTGATGTGTTTGGTGATGCACAAATTGAAGATCATATAATATATACAGTTTGTGCGTGCTTGTTTTTGCATGAGTTTCAAATGAAAATTTGGAAGAAATAAAACCCCCCAGCATAGATAATAATGTGAACAATTGTGCTGATCCAATTAGGTGCTGGCCTGCCGTGTCAAAGCCAATCAGGACACAGAGCACCAGGAGGTGGTTAGAGAAGAATCAAAGGCCAAACACTAATTAGCTGGCTAGCTTTTAATTCTAGAAGGCTCTGTGTGAAGTGGAAGAGCAGACGACAATAGAGGCACACAATCGGGTATCAGACATGCTTCCTGTAGCAGAAACACAGGCGCACTGGACACAGTGAAAGTGCCCACACAGCATTTACCTGCTGTGTTATTTTTGAGAAGCACGCTGTAATCCGCCTGTTAATGCTTGACTTGATGATCAAGGTTAACACTGGAGTGCAGCCACCAAATCAAAGAGAACATCTATATAAAATATCCCACTGTGGCTAAATGAAAAATGTCAAAATTGTATAAAAGAAACCAAACTTTATTGTGTGTGTGTGTGTGTGTAAGAAGATTAACAAATGTTTGCTGCACTAATAGATGCAGAGTCCATAGAAAACAGCTCACTTAATGCCAACTTATACTCATGTTTGAGGACTATATGTTAATGGTAAACAATTTAATATATTATCTAAACTCAGCATATAACACGAATCACAAAAGAAAAGCCCCAAGCTAAGATAGCAGCCACTAAGCTAACTGATTACACTCACTGAACCCCATCCATGCTAATGGTGTGTCATTGAGCTACCTGGCTTAAGGATTGCACTTTCATTTAAAGGTATTTCTTGTCACCATGAGGTGGCCAGTGTGTTACTATCAAGTTGTAGTGTAGCATTCCATCACAGCATAACACTGCACTAAAAGCTTTTGAATAGAACAGAATATAATTATTGTGGAAAAAAAATTAATAAAAGAAAACTGTTTTGCAGGTTTGACAGCCAAAGATAAAAACAACCAAGAACATAAACATAAAATATAAAGAGATAAAAATAGTGACGTAGTTTGAATATTTATTTGAAATTATTTTGTATTCCTATCTTGATATTGTTTGTTTTCTTCTTTTTTATGGCCATTGTCTGGGTTCTTTTAGCTACCAAAATAATTAGGCTAAATGTGATATTTGCAGTGCATGCTATCAGAAGCAAATAAAATCTAATGATCTTTCAGAATTTCAGGGTTTGTCTTGAGTTTCTTTTGTTTTCCAGCTGCTAACCGTCTGAATGATGAGGTAATGACAGTATATAAATCAGAAATATAATGTCCTATCATCCACACAGTGAAGCCAATAAGAACTTAAGTGAATTTCTGGCAAGATTAACCTCTTGTGGGAAAACCTCTTGAAAGCATCATTATTGATTGATTAGTATGTGGAAAAAAATAAAACAGATGTACTGCACGTGTGGGTCTGTGGGTCTGTCTATATGTACAGTACTGTGCACAAGTCTTTCTTTATATTCTGTTGAGAAAATGGGAAATAGGAACAACAGTTTATTGAAATGTGCAAACACACACACTTCTTTAAGTAGACTTCAGAGACAGTTCTCCAGGATTCTTGAAGGACATTCAAAGCTCTTCTTTGGTTGTTTCTGCCTTTTGTTGTGTTCTCCGTCAAGATGATGCCACACTGCTTCAATAATATTGAGGTCCAGGCTCTGTGGAGGCCAATCCATGCCTGATAGGTTTCTGTTATGTGCTTTTCTATCCAGGTATGCTATTGCTCCAGTGTGTTTGGCAGTGTGAATGATTGGCAGTGGCCAATCAGACGCTTTCCAGGTGGTATTGCATAGTGGTGCTTTTCTGGGTTCATAATTACATTTTTTTTGATCCTCAGTATAACTGGCTGAAATGCAGCAATGTGGACACTAACTGTTAGACCTCTATTCTGACCTCCGCTGTGCATACTGATAACAATTCAAACCAAAATTGTGTTATAAATTGTATAATGTGGTATAACTCAGCCATTTCTCCCTGTATGCCTTCGTTAAGAAACAGCTTCTTGAGATATTTTTAAAACAATTTCTTCAGTTGATGGATCCACTGAAGATGGATGGATCCAGATGAATCTCTCAGGTGCTTTGCCGGATTTTTTCCCTATTTCTTTAGGACAAGATAGTCTGGGTCCTTGGAAACAAAATATAAAAGATGAGGAGTGTCATGATTTTTGCATAGTTCTGTATTTATGGACATTTAGGTTTTGTTTCATTGTGTATTACATTGTGATAACATTTGGTGTCGTATTTCTGGCTTACAAATTTTTTCTGCTGTTACATTTAAAGTAAAAGCGGTAGTCAAGATTGTATATGAGCTGTTTACATAACCACCTGCAGGAATATACAGGGGCATTTAACCTCTTCTGTCCTGCTCAGAGAATAAAATGTGGAAATGATTCAGTTTTACTGGTTGACTGGTCAGTCCATCTTTGTTTCAGAATTAAATATCTCAAAATCTGTCAGATGGATTACTTCCAGAGGATGAAGCTCCATGACTTCTGTGAGTACCCTGACTTCTCCTCTAGTGTCACTATGAGTTTTTGCTGTGTAAGAAATATCTTTACAGCAACTGATTTTCTATAATATCTGGTAAAAGTGTTCAGACCCTTTGCAGCATGAATTTGAACAACTGCTATTCTAACTTTTTCTGTGTGCAGAATACAAGTGTGTGAATGAGAGGGAGGGTGAACATGCAAGGAATAGAAGTAGTGAAGGTAGATGAATTTAAATACCTGGCATCAATCATCCAAAGCAAATGACAGTGCACAAAAGAGGTGAAGAAGAGAATGCAGGCAGGGTGAGACCTGCTATGATGTATAATTAGATGTATAGTTAGATATAGAGATGGTGGCACTGACAAAGAGGCAGAAGGCCGAGCTAGCAGAGATGAAGATGTTAAGGTTTTCACTGGGAGTGACCAGGAGGAACAGGATGAGAATGAATATATCAGAGGAGCAGCTCAGGTTGAGATGGAGATGGAGACAAGAGGTAAAAGGGTTTAGACATGTGCAGAGGAGGGGTAGTGGATATATTGGACAAAGGATATTCAAGCTGGAGCTGCCAGGCTGGCGGAAAAGAGGAATACCACAGAGAAGGTTCATGGATGTAGTAAAGGACGATTTTCAGAGGTTTGGTGCGACTGCAGATGTTTGATGCCTCAGTCACACAGGTCTAGAGACCTGCTGGCCACCATTTCACAACCACTGATTGTATTCCATGACAGTCAGAGAGTGGCTAATGGAGACTGATGGCAGCCACTGTGAAATCAGAGAGACTGGTCAGTGACGCCCAGATAACTGCCAGCAAATAGGGAAAAATGAGTATTCCACAACCAGTTGGCAAGTAGTTGCTGGAGTTTTCTAGTTGATGATAACATGAAATTAGTTGTAACATGTAATATTGTGCTGCACTGGAAACCCCTAGCAATTACTTTGGTAGCTAGCAGGTTGCTGCAGTTGCCTGTAGTTTGCATGGAAGACACGAGCAGTAGTGAAACTGCAAATTAAAAGGTGCACCTTTTAAGATATGCTGGAAGCAGCCTTTAAGGCACAACTTTAACTTTGAAAGTGAACATTCTCCATTTCCGGTTTGTGTCGCACTTTTTCAAATTTACAACATCTTGGAGAGAAAATGGTGAATGTTTACAGACAAGTCGGTGTCTTCTATGCAAACCACAGGTGACTGCAGCAATCTGCTGGTGACCAAAGCAATCACGATTTTGTTGCAGCACCCCCTTTATGACCACTTTCAACTAATGACAGCCAGCAACCACTTGCCAACTGGTTTGGGAATAAGCCAGATAGTTGCTGACCAGCCTCTAGGCCTGAGTGAAAAAGGCCTAAAGGGAGCAGCCAAAAGAAGGTTAACTTTTTACGCATAATTTTTATATTACCTTGTTTAATGACTGAACACTTTGGAAAATTATATATTTCAAATTAGCCCAGCAGAACTGTACTTTGTGATTGTTTCTAATCAGCAAATGCTGACATGATAATACCTTAAACTAAGATGTGAGACATGGCAAACATAAACAAGACAACACCCACATCCCAGGAAACAAAGTCCCAGTTAATCTACTTCATTTAGAGTCCTTACTGGCAAAAATATTCTCTTGGCAACTCTTTCAACTGAAAAAAAAAACTCCCAGTGGTCACAACAGTCCACATGAACCAAAATCTCTAAAGCTAGCTGCAAAATATGCTTTTGTGTTTGTTTTTTTTTAAAACGACCCCTTAAACATTGGCAAATTGCTCGCTTAAGACATTTATGTGCTTCACTTGGCTAAGACCTGAGTTCATTGAGGTCACTTCTGCAGGGAGATCATTAGTGACAGTGCCAGTTTTTAGTAGCTATATTTTCAATTTATGAAACACGATATCTCTCTTCATATTGTGTTTTAATGTTAAGCGGATATCCCCGGTTTTCACAATAGTTGTAAAAAGCTCATCACAGGCAGGGGCAATAATGAAATCCTTTTGTAAAAGAAGTAGCAAAATAAAATATCTCCTGCCTCTTAATTTTCTGTGTTTTCTGGATAGAAGTTCACTATGTTAATCGCTTTCTCTCAAACACTTTTATAGAATAATTTTCAATGAGAAAACCATAACTGTAGCTAATCAGTGAGTCCACAGCTGGGGCTGTTCCATGTTATCAACCCTATGCTTCACACGCAGTATCAATTATGGCTCAACACCACCAAGACATTTTCTAATCTTCATTATAACAATTGCTATTCCACTGGCTACTTTTCATGTCTGTCATTATCGATCTTTCATTTTGTCTCTGTATCATGGTGTCTTTTCATGTGAAAGTATGCGTGACTGCCTTTTTTCCCCCAGTGTCTCTAAGAAAACATCCAAGACACTTAAGCCAATTACATGCTTCCTGACTCTGAAACAGAGATGTAGCCCATTGAGGAAGTGTAATAAATCAAGTTAAATGCTCAAAATGTTCAGTCTTTGGCCACAAAATACTGAAAATCAAAGCGAATAGAAGTGACATGCATCAGCAATAATGGGAATATCAATGCTTAGGTGATATCAACTACACCAACTTTTTTCCAGCCTTCTATCTTCTGTCTGTGGCTGATTATATTTTTTTCCGCAGATTCATCTTTGATGTATATTAAGAATGCGATATGTCATACACTGAAAACAACACAGTCTTGAGGGGAAATAATTTAGTCTGTAAGTATAAGACAGACATACTAGAATTAAAGTAGGATGGCAACCTCATTGAGACTAGGACAAATTGGTGATTGCATTGAATTGTTTTGCATTTGGTGACTAATTGTAACTAGTTGTGGCAATCAATTGGTCAACCAGAGATCACGCATGCAACGCCCTCAACAAATATTCAACCACTTTCAAACACAAGGTGATGGCACGGGTTGTCTGGTTGGAGGCAACTTGTCTCCAAGCAGTCATGGTCTGACTCGGAATAACTCCAATCCCTCTCAGACAGACTGCTGAAGGTCTGCTTATAATTGCCATCTAGTTTATAAACACTGACAGACTGCCAACACATTGCAATCTGAGCCAGTCTGCACACATCTTTTGAAACTGATGTGACGAAGGAGGAGGGGATCGGTTTGTGAAACTTTGTGCTCATTGGCTAATGACATATGACTAGCTGTTAGCCAATACTGACTCTTAATTTGATCTAAGTTTACTAAATGAACTTAATGTTTTATTCATCATAACCATAAACTGTTATAATTGAGTCCTTAAAGTCATCAGGAAAGTATTTGCTGTTGCTTACACTGTAGAGGGTGACTCAGCCTCATCACCAAAACAGAAAAATGAGCACATTTAGGGGTTAAATTGGGATTTGGCAGGTGGTGAGATATATAATTACAACTCACAATAATTTCTATTGTGAGCTCCAGTAGATTTTCTTTGTGTCCAGGCTGTGATCAGCTGACCAGTACTGCTGCTGCTCTTTGTGGATTTACACAGCTGAATTCAACAAGATGTAAGCAGATGTTTCACCAGCTGATTTCCATTGTTTACACTGTTGATACTGTCTTCACAGAGACAGTATAAAGTTGGTATAAAGGTTGAATGCAGTGAATGAATCTCAGCATCATCACCTTAAATTCTACACTTGACGTAACCAAACTCTGACCATGAACACCAGTCCAACACTGTAAATTAACCACAGTAAAACAAGCTAACCTGGGCATACCTCAGGTTGTTTTGCAGGATCTTTCACAATATGAAAAATCATTACAGCACATCATCTTCAGATCCAATATCTGATTTTAAAAGATGATATTACATGTAGGCGTTAAATGTGCAGTTTATCAAATGTCTCTGAGTAGTCCTCACCTTTAAATCGAACCTCTCTTCTTCCTCTCCTGTTCTCTTTTTTTACATCTTTTTCCATCTCTGAGTGAACTTCTCTCTCACTTATTTCTCTCCCTGGAAACACAGCAGCTGGACCTTTTGCTAGCAGACACACTGTGCTGTGTGACATACTGCACAGTTTATGTGCTTGCTGATATTTGTTGAGCTGTTAGAAGTGTTACATTTGAGATCACCTGCCACAATATGTTATTATTGCCTTCGTTCACAAGCTTAAAATCTTTTAGTTGTCCCTTGTACAAGACTAAGGATTTGAGGGGACAGAGCACCAAAGCTCTGGAACAGTTTACCGCTCCAGCTCTGTTTAGCTGACTCTGTGGAGTCTTTTAAAAAACAGTTAAAAATGTTTCTGTTTAATCAGACTTTCTATTTCCATAATACAGTAATTTTCTTTTAACATGGTGGTTGATGATGGTTTTTTTGTTGTTTTTTTTTACAGCACTTTGTGACTTTTTGTCTGTGAAAAGCGCTATTTAAATCAACTTTACTTACCACAAATGCAATTCTGGATCATTCCAGTTCACTTTAACCCCTGAGTATAGCGCTACATATTTATATATAAATGATGTGGTTTTGCATCTTTCATCTCTTTGTATGTGATAAACCTGGTGATGGATACACCAATAGGATTGTTTTTTATGTGGTATTGATTCCTCCGTTTAGACTCAAACTGGTTTAATGTATGAGGGCACGCAGTGACCAGAAATAAAAACTCCTCGCAGATCTTAACTTAAAGTAATGAGCCTGTTTTGAAAATGTAAAGAGCACAAAGTACAGATATTTGTGTAAAAATGTAGGGAGTAAATAAATACTCAAGTATGGAAGCCGAGAGCGGCCATGGTACCTATAAACTTTTTTTTCTGATGGTTTTCTCATGATAACGCTCATTTATCTCGTTATCACAAAATAACAATTACCGTTTTCTCGAGATAACGAGATAAATAACTTTCATATCAGCCTTCATCATTTAAGGAGATGGCTGGCTCGACTGCAGCTCAGCCCTGCTGCACGGCACCTCTCGTGCATCATTCGGTAACCAGGAAGAGGGCCCGGTCTTCTTAGCGGGTCACCAATGAAGTTGACAGTATATCAGCAGGATGTGGTGTTCATGGATAATAAATGTTAAACATTAGGGATCTTGAATGTGATCCCGGAAGGTCATGTGACGTGCGGAAGTCAGCACGGGGTCTACGGTTATTTGTTCAGCTAAAGAAAACTCCACAATCTGACATTTTCAGCTTGAGTGTGTTCTTGGAAAGGTTTTAAAAACACTGAGAAACTGGTCATTCAATAAAAGATAACCATCTCGTGATTTTGAGAAAAACGTCGGTAAATTAATGCGTTATCTCAGGAAAAGAAAGTTCTCTTAACGGTAATTTTTTTTCCGTGATAATGAGATAAATAACGTGTTATCATCAGAAAAAAGTTTATAGGTACCATGGCCGCTCTCGGCTTCCGTACTCAAGTAAAGTACAGATCCCTTAAAATTGTACTCAGTACAGTGACAAAGTATTTGTACTTTGTTACTTCCCACCTCTGCCGTCCTGTGAGCTAGCGTCACAGAGATTGATTGGTTGTGGTTAAATATCACTTACATCCAACATTTCGCTCTTTAAGTTCCCATGATTGAAAAACTTCGATCAGGTTTTTCTTGTGTTTATTTTTGCTTTTGTACATGTTTGTATATCTGCGTGTGCATGTGTGGTCCATACTGCCTTATCCCCAACACAACACTTCTTTGCTAGAGAGGTCATCAGCAATCAGACGAAAGACCATTGCAAGGTCTGGTGTCGAGCGTCTGTTCTGTGAATGAAAGCATGAATGAATCAGTTACACACTTAATCTGAAGAGTAGCATTTATGCAGAGAACATCTTGATAAATTCATGTGAACATTTACTTTTTAAAGGACTCCTTTAGCATAATTAGGGAATTAAAAACTGCCATTCTGTTAAAATTCCATAAAACTTTAATAACAACAACAATAATAATAAGATATTGTAAAACACTTTACATGCAGATGGTGATCAATAAATGCTACACAGACAACAGGAAAGAGATACTGTAAGGGGGAATGGCCTTTCACACGATTTAGTACAACGAGAGCATTTTTGGCAGTTTCCATACACCTTTTTCTTTTTCTTTCTTGCTCACTGTGTTTGTTTATGTGTGGAGTGCAGCAATGTGAACCATCAAACTGTTTTGAGTCTGGTCCACCGTAGCCAGCCTTGAGAGGGAGAGAGAGAGAGAGAGAACTGGGCCAGAGCTGATGGGAGAAATAATGTGAGAGATTACAAACAGTGAGGTAACATCTGGCTTCTTAGCAGAGTTTGGGCTGCATTACTTTATTTCACTCTCAGCATTCAGTGACAAAATGCAACCATGGAAGCTGTTCAGTTGTAGCTGTAACACAAAGGACTGCTGTTTCTCCTTTACTGCTGGCTCGTGAATGAATAGATTATAAAACATGTTTCAGACCAGAAGTGTAATGGAAAAACTGATACCACTTTAACATCTTTAAACTGAAAATAAAGCCAGAGCCAGATGATGCTCTCTCAGCTGACCATTGAGTCTGGAATTACAAGGAAACAGCTAGCCTGGCCAAGGGGAAACCTACCAAACAAGCACATCTAAAGCTCATAAATTAGTGCAGAGTCCTCAAAGTCTTTAAAGTAAAACAGAAGTGTGACAATGATCCTTGCTGTTGCCTTGTCTTTAAGCTTTCCTTCTTAAATAGGATTCCCATTAGCAGCAGCAGAAATATTGGCCTTTAACATCAGCAAAACCAGTGGGATGGGGAGGAAGGGAAGAGCATCTGGAGTGAAAAATCTGTCAAATCAACTATGGAGAGCTACCTGCTGTGGTGACCCTGTGTGAGTAAGGCAGCAGCCCAAAGTAGCTTCTTTTATTGACTCCCAAACCCCAAAAGTCTGCTGTTGATCTCAGTAGCAGGGCGCATCCTCCCCGTCCATAAATTTGCAGATGTGGGTACAAGAGGGTGACGCTCTGCAGGAAAAACCTATCTTCAAAGCAGACTGTTTCCTTAGGACTCTCTTTATTCTTTTTAAAACTGACAGCATTTTGCGTGATTACATTCTGATGCCATTTCAAACTAAATATTGAAGTTCAATAGTGTTAGATGGAAAGGAGATGAATTCTGCCACATTAAAATGCTGCAGCATTTAACCATTTGTGGACCATCCATGTCTTCAAGAGTTAAACATGTTATTGAAAATATTGCACATATTAATTTCATTTTGAAAAAAGCTTACATTACAATATTCACACATGCAGCTCAGAGACAAGGTCCCAGCCAGCACATATAGGTAGGCCCCATATAGGATAAGTACACTAAGGGCACACATTATGGGCCCCATACGGGTTTGTCCGTAGTTTCCATGGTGGCCCTACATGGATTTGCCCAGATAGATATTAAAAATGTGCTCATTCGGACCCAGATGGTCCATGCATGCATGGGCTATGCATGGACCATGCATGGGCCTAATGTAAGTCAACCATCTGGGTCCAAATAAGCACATTTTCAGGGTCTTTTAATATCTTTAATATACCCGTATGGGGCCCATAATGTGCGCCCTTACTTATCCTATATGGGGCCCACCTATGTGTGCTGGCAGGGGGTGGACAGTGTTTGTAGACAAGTCCGGAACTTCCATGCAAACTATGGGTGACCGGCACAATCACAAGGAGGTTTTTGCCAAGCACTTGAGGAATACATCCATGACAGGTGGGTCGGTAGGGAAAAATGGGGAGTCACTGATCAGACTTGCGTGCCTGGAGTCTTTTTCACTTGTCACCATGATTGCCACATGTCCAAAATGGCCAACC
Organism: Bujurquina vittata; assembly: GCA_015106715.1. Lineage (NCBI taxonomy): Eukaryota > Metazoa > Chordata > Actinopteri > Cichliformes > Cichlidae > Bujurquina > Bujurquina vittata. The sequence continues at coordinate 32,186 of VUQK01030419.1, forward strand.
ACAAAAAAACCTCAAGAGGACCACTGTGGTTCCTTAATTACTTTTTTATACCCCTTCATTTTTCTCATGTTTCTTCCCATCCTGTTTTTTTCAGAAATTGCACTCTAACTCTTCCTCTGAAGCAGATATAGAAAATAATTTGTGCCGGTACCAAGAAGTTTCATTCATCTGTCACTTCAGTGTCTAAATTAGCTTACTTCATTCAGGTTTTTAATCAGTTTGTGTCTTCACGCCATGTTTACACACTTGTGCGATACTTCGGCACAGAACACACACTGGCATTTTTCTGTGTATTACTCTTACAGAGTGTGTCAGCCAAGTATTTCCTCACAGTGTGGAATTGAGACAAAAAGTGTCTCTTTTAGTCATTTTATTGCAGCCACAATCTGTCAACTGGTTGTTTAATCAAATTTGCATTAAAGGTTATTGCTCCGACGGGTCTGCTTTTGGTTAAAATTGATAGAAGTAGTTTTTTGTAATTGTGTCTGTCAAACAAAGAAAAATTGTTTTACTGTATGGAATATTCACAAGTACATGCTCTGCACACCCACAGTGATTTACGAATTTTAGTTCCACTTTGTTGTCGTTCTAATTATTAGAAACATGAACATTTTCATTATAGCGTGGACAAAATTCAATAAAATCCTATCATGTTCCACCACATCGCGTGATTAGACCAGAAATATACATTTTTCTTGGCTGCTCCTCTTAATGTCCATTTAGACCACAGTGGAGTGTTCTGCTGTGATTTCCTAATGGTGATGAATTTGTGCAATTTCATACCCAACAAGGCTTACAGAGGTCTGGCCCTCATGTCCAACAATGCAAAGACTCACACTGTTTCCATACTGTTTGATAGCTAATGGCCTTACTGTAGCCACACTGTGTATACAGCTCGCTAAGAGAGAAGGGAGGAGTGATTAAGTGTGAGGCAAATGAGAGAGAGCAGGAGGTAGACTGAGGTTGGAATGGGAAAGAAAAAAGTATGTGCATGTGAAAAAAGATTCAATGGCTACACTAATAGAATGAAAGAATATGTCCCATCTCTTAGCCAAATAAGGAAACAGTGCTTTCACATTGTTACCTACAAGTGATCATCTATTCCCTGCCAACATATACAGAACAGAGAATTTATTCATCAGTGTTTTCAGGAACTCTTTCACGAGGAGTTTTGAGTTTGGATGAGACTGAGTCGGGGTGGTGCAGCAATAAAACGGTTCGGCTGACAGTGACAGTAGAGCTGAACTTGTTAAATCTCTGTGGTACTGATGATAGCACACTCCTCTTAATGACAGCTGGAACCTCTGCAGCACACCAGAGTGAAAGTCTAGAGAAGCAGAGCAACTTCACCCGACCTGTTAACTCAATCAGTAGATTAAATGTTTCCACATCGGCTCTGGATTTGGATGCTTTTTATCGCTATGGAGCTCGGTAAACACAAAGAGAAAGTTGGCTGCTTCTGATAGAAGAATTTTGCAATTCTAATATGTGTGTCTGAAGAAAATAAAAAATAAAAATGGGTAATTTCATGCAGTTGTGGGAAAAGTTTTGGCTTGTCGGACATATTTGCACAAGTAAACATTTTATCGTCTATAAAACAGTGCCTATAGGGATAAAGGTGGTGGGCTCAAGCAATGCCACAATGAAAAACACATTTATTCATTTAAAATAATTTAATCCACAAATGTATTAATGCATTTAATATATTAGCCCTAGGAGGCTATTATGCCTACCTTTATAGCCTTTCCTAAGTTTTGCATAACTGTCGACCCCTCTCTTTTAGTGCCTTCCTCAAATTTATCCTCAGTGCAACTTTTATAGTTCACTTACATCAAAGATTTGAAGCCATCTACAACCCTTTATTTTATCTGCTGTTCCTCAGTGGATCAGGATCAGTTTCATGCTGAGGGGTCACTCAGCTGGCTTCATGTTGTCTTAATGTGACAAAGAATTTGGAGAGAATCAGTAAAAGGTTTCCAGCGACAAACTAACATTTCTGCCACCACAATTCACAGTTCATACGGGATTCTTCTAAAAATACTTGTGGTCTGCACCAACATGTGTCCTGTTACAGTGGCCTAACAACATCTATTCATATGCAGACTTTAGTTTTGCTGGTTTTGGACACCATTTGTTCTTTCTTTTTTATGGACTGGCTCCCATGTAGGTCACATTTGTATGGTCTCACACATGCACTTTGACACCAACACTGGAAGTATTATTTCAACTAATTCTGAGACGTTTTTGTTAAAGCTTACAAGATTCGAGTCACCCATAACAATACTTTCAGAGCCATGATGATACCCCAAATATTAATAGCAAAGAGACTACAAGATCCCAGGTTTAAACAGCACAGGACTATATTTATGGAAATGACGGTGTAATAAATATCTGGATTTACAGATGATGATGATATATTTTTTTGTTGAAATATGCTGATAAAGTCAAACATTTCAATGGGATATACTTCACATGCACCCAAGTAGGTACCAATGGAAACGCGGCATTAGTGACACCCCAGCACCACAAGTCTCTTGACTTCACACACTGACTATTTTGCGAGTTGTTTACACGAGTGAAAAAAAAATAGACTAGTCGACTAATCTAAAAGACAGAAAACCCTCAGAAAAGATTTAAAATTGAGCAAAGTTTAAATGTATAAAGTTAAACACAAACATCCCTATCCTTACCTATGGTCATGAGCTCTGGGTAGTGACCGAAAGAATAAGATCACGAATACAAGCGGCAGAAATGAGCTTCTGCCGAAGGGTGGCAGTCATTTGAGATGGGTTCAAAGTAGAGCTGCTGCTCCTCCACATCGAAAGGAGCCAGTTGAGGTGGTGACTAGGATGATTCCTGGGTGCCTCTTGGGTAAGGTGATCCAGGCATGTCCCACCGGGAGGAGGCCCCCCTGTAGACCCAGGACACACTGGAGAGATTATATCTCTCATCTGGTCTGGAAATGCCTTGGGGTCCCTCTGGATGAGCTGGTGGAGGTGGCTGGGGAGAAGGAAGTCTGGGAGTCTCTGCTTAGGCTGCTGCCCCTGTGACCCAGCCCCGGATAAGCGGAAGAAGATGGATGGACGTTAAACATTGGCCAAATATATATATATTAGCTCCTAATATACTAATATATTATATATATTAGTATATTAGGAGCTACATGAAACCATTAATCACTTTCCTTATTAATCAGATATAGTTTTAAATGTCACTGATATGTGCGGCACCTTTCGCTGTGTATCACATTTCAGACACACACAGCGATCGATCAGTTTGCAGAGTTTGATTAGTCTGATCGGGGCTAGCAGCTGTAACCTTGGTTTCTTTCACAGCATCCAGTGCAGAAAGGGAACAAACATCTCTGAACCGAGGAGGAGGACTATATATATGTATAGATGTATATCGCACTTGGATTGAGTGATGAAACATTTCTCCCATGAAAATCCTGCTTCCAGATGAACAGAATTAACCTTCTTGGGTGCAGAAAGTCGTTACACATGGATTTGGTTGCTTAATTATATTCCATTATTCTGACAAAGCAAACATACTTACATCACACTTTTTTCTTTTTTTTCTTTTACATCAACACACAGCAGATTAGCACCGGTTAGGACAGCTGACATATAACGATTTGATTCGCTAGTCACATCCTTAATAGCAACTGTCAATCATCTCAACAAGCTGCTTAC
>VUQK01030420.1:0-10945 GCA_015106715.1 Bujurquina vittata
TTACGTTTTCTCTCACTCATTTCCCTCACCGTTCCCGTGTGTATTAAAGCGCAACGTCTGCAGGAGCCCCTCCCTCTACTGTGTGTGTGTGTGTGTGTGTGTGTGTGTGTGTGTGTGCCCTCTGCCCCGCCCTGTCGCTCGGTGTGGACACACACACACAGACGCTGCAACATTGTAACCAATCACTGCGGCTCAGATCGTTTGATGTTTGACGGCGCACTGACCAGAAATGCAAACTTTTCACTGACGCGTTAAACCAAATGTAACGAGTTTGTTTTGAAAATGTAAGAAGTAGAAAGTACCGATACTTGGGTAAAAATGTAGGGAGTAAAAGTAAAAAGTAGTAAAGTACAGATACCTAAAAAATCTACTTAAGTACAGGAAGAATGTATTTGTATTTCGTTACTTCCCACCTCTGTCCAGGACTGAAAACTGGAGCCAAATACGGTAGTTCCTCACCGTTGGTGCCAGCTACTCGGGGCTGGCTCCAACTGCAAGTCAGTCCTCGTAGACTTTCATGTTAAAATGCCCAGCTGAACGGCATTGACAAACAGGCTTACACATTCTGTTAAAAAATGTTTTGGGCCACTATATATATTATTTATTTAAAATAAACTTCAGTGTAGATAAATACTTTATCGTGGAACTATACAGGTAAGGCTTGCAGTTAGGCGTGTGAATACTTTGACTAATATATAGGCTGATGATGGGAGCTGTAGCCAGGTTTTAACACTTTGAACAGATGTTGGCTAGGGTTCATCTCCTCTAATTCAAGTTACTGAACTCCACCTCTTTGTGGTATCTGCGGTGTGGATGCCCTTGTGAAGACTATTTTAATATCGTTATCTGACAAAGATTATGGCTTGTGTGTGGTATGGCCCATCCTTCAATTTTAGCAGGTCAACTTCAGGAACATTTTTGGTATAGTATTTTAACACTAATTAGCAGACATGTCTGTCTATGGATAGTGAAGCCATTCATTTTGTGAGCACTGATTATTACATAGAAAGCCATCATCCTGACCAAATATGGTAACAACAAAACAACATAGTGGGAACTAAAAACCCATGTGTCACCCCACCCATCTTCTAAATACAGTCTTTGGGTCTAATAGAAAATGGTATAAAAATTAATCAAAAATCAATATAATATAATTCATGATGTCATCAGCTTCAGCCTGGTTGTTCTTCTATGCCAGATTGTTTTTAAAAGGATTCCCTACATATCACAGCAAAAAAAAAAAAATCTTACTTATGGAACAAGTTATTAACTGTCCTCTGCCTCGTTATACCCCAACATCCCCTCTACTAACTTTTTTGTTTGTATTCAACTCCCTACTATAAGTGCAAGCACTATAATGAAAACCTGCAAAGTGCAATGAAGTCTTGTCTGAGTTCTTTCAGTGTAATCATTTTAATAAAACCATACTGTCAGAAGTGACTGTTTTATCAGCAGTTGGTGTTTGCTACTTGAAAGCTTCTACAAAAAGGGCAAGGTGTATGTACAAAGGTAATTGAAGTAGATAATAGCTGCCATACTTATCTAATTAGAAACTTCTGAGACTAAGAATTAGTATTTCACAAACTAACTTCATTATCAGGTGGAGTTAAAGATTTTTTTTAAAGGCACTTACAGGACCGGCACATGACATTAGGAGCCAGTGTAAACCTATTTACTTCTAGTGTCAGTGAGATTAGCATTAATGATTCTATCCTGTTTAGATTTCAATAAATATGCAACCAACATTGTTTTACTTAGTGAAATAGTTTAAATGACACAAAATGATACTGAACCTTATCTTTGTTGGTGATATTCGATGTGATGTATGCTTTTCTTTGGTAAATATCAGAATGACTAAGATTTTTTGTAATGCACTAGAATTGAACAGAATTAGCATATTTTGATGCTAATCTTTATGAATGAGTGAGTATGTCCAAACTTTTGATCGGTGCTGTAATAGTTACAGCCAATAAAATACATCATGTAAGTTTTTGTGGCTGCTGACTGTCGCTGACTAATCGACTAGTCTTGACAAACTCAAGCGTGACCACCTTCTGTAATGTTCCACACAGAAATCAGAGCTTTGAATCCCAAAATCTTTATTTATATCTGCATCTTTAATGTAAATCTTTACTATACAAAACAAACCTTTCAGATCTACTCAGAGCAAATACTGGAATCTGCAACATTCACTTTCTTATCTTCCAAAATTACTGCTCATTTACAGTTCTGAGCATTTGTCTTCAGTTTCTTTTCCTGTTCACCTCACTGGACCTGCAAGGCCAAATAGTAGTAACCCAAGAGCCAGTGGTGTATGTGCACAATTTCCATCTCCCCCAACCCTGTGAATTGGTAGCTATGAATCTTCATTGCATCTGGTGGCGTGGAAAGCAGCCCTCTCCTAAATGACTATTGATGATGATGCCATACTGTAAGGAATGTGAACACAGTATGGAAATGGTACAGCAAGCTTGGAGTTTTTGGGGGAGGAGGTGTGGGATGGAGTACAGTCAAGTGGTATGGATAGGCTTGAAAGGGGATGAATCAGCATGTGATCTGAAAGCCTTTTTAAACAATGCAATTGGGCAATACTTATCAATAAAAGAACAAATAGATCTAAACTTTAAAAAGTGCGAAAATTGCTCTTTTAACTTGTCTAGACATTGGAAAAGAACATCCCTAGAGGCCAAGCAATAAAGACGTGCATGTGTACATTTCAGATGCATTAATGACTTGGTTAAATAATCATGACTAACTTTCTAAGAAGAATGAGGTAGAACACAACTGCAGTGTGCAATTTGCTTCTTTTATTGTGTATTACTCAAAGTTCTGACCTTCCTGTGAGCATGAAAACAGAGCTGTTGAGTGAAGAGAGCTGCTTTTATTATCAAAGACACCAAATAAGTGGTATCCATGGTCCTCTTCATGCTCCCTTTTTTTCTTCTTTTACTGCTGCAAGATACAACTTTTGCAGGCAGCTTCAGGGTCCTATCTGAACTGGTGATATTCACTCCCTCAAGTCCCATACAACTTGTCCTTGAGAAGTTACCCAGCCAGCAAAGGATTTATTGGCTTACAAAATAGTCAAACAGTGCTGTCTGACAATACAGGTGTCATTCATCCAGCCAGACACAATGCCGTGGGAGTTCAACGACCTATATTAATTTAATCAAAGGAGAAAAGCTACATTTAAAATTCATTCATTATGTAATATTCAGATTTTTTTTCTTTTTTGGTGAACCACTTTGTGAATTCTGGCTTATTCAAAGTGTTTTGTTACTAAATTGTTACTGATTATCTTTCCAAAGTGTGATGGCATTGATTGAGATAAAGTCTAATAGCTTGTGATGGTTGGCAGGTGCATGAGTAATTAAATAATGAGTAAAGAACATGGTGGTTGCTATAAATAGCTACAGCCCTGTGTAATGGTTATGCATAAGAATGGCTGCTCTGAGAACCTCACTAATGTGAAGTGGTCGAATTGAGCATCTTTTTATCTTTTTTTTTCATTGACAGTTTAATGGAGCAGTCAGGGGTATTCATATGCAAAACTGGTGATAAGGGTATGTCGACATCAATTTATGGCTGACTGCAAGAGTAGAAATCAGGATTGTGCACATATACACACACATCACACGAGTATGATCCAGAAAGGACAATGTTCGGGGTATACGTACCTAATATTCAATTCAGTTGCAGTCTTTATATAGTGCCAAATCATAACACAAGTCGCCGCACCTCCAGGCACTTTGTACCATAAAGATTCTGAAGAAACCCCCGACCATCAAGCAACTAAGGGATGGTTCAGGGACACCTGATTTAGTCCTTGGAAATTTTTGAGTTCAATCTTTAAACTAGAGTGTGTGTCTGGCTCCCCAATCCAAACGAGAAGCTGGTTCCACAAGAAAGGGGCCCAATAACTGCTGTTCTGCCTCCCATTCTAGGAAACTCTAGGAGCCACAAGTAAGCCTACAGTCTGAGAGCGAAGTGCTCGATTGGGATAATATGGTACTATGAGGTCATTAAGAAATGGTGGCGCCTGATCATTCGAGACTGTAAGGAGAAGGACTTTAAATTCAATTCTGTATTTAACAGGGAGCCAATGAAGAGAGCCCACAACGAGAGAGCATATTTTCCCATATATGATCTCTTTTTCTTGTCCCCGTTAGAACTCTGGAGCATTTTGGATTATTAACTAAAGGTTTTTAGGAAACTTTTAGAACAAACTGATAATCAATGACAATAGTAGAGATGTAATGAATGCATGAATTTATTTTTCAGCATTACTTTATTACAGCATTGTAGAGATATTACGCAGATGAAAAAAGTAGTCCTACAAATTTGTTGAAAATAAACATTAAAGGGTATTTCACAGTGTTGCTAAGACAATGCCAGCTGTACCTGATTCGACGCCAGATTTTTAGGGCTAAATATAAAAACCTCAGTTTTATTTGATTTTAGAAAAAGAAAATTACAGGACATCCATTTTGTCTTTAAGACATCCCTGTAGCTTAAATAATTGATTTGTGTCAATTGCACCCCCTAGTCCACATCTGGGAGGAGATCCTAATTTAGGAATATGCATAGACATTGTCAGGCATGCATACAAAAAAGTTGGAGCCATACGAGCTACTGAGTCGCATTTTGAGTTGCTGTAATGAAATTTCGGCACAGTGGGCTCCACTGCCACATCATTTTTTTCACTTTGATTTTCAAGGTGTCTTTTAATTCAGCCCTCTGTAGGTTGATAATTTTCATTTCCATCAAACAATATGGCATCCTTTCATTCCTAGCACATTACACAGTAGTAATCCGGTATAATTTTATCATGAAGTGTTCCTTTCGTTTTTTGCGCAGAATATAACTGCATAAAAATTAAAATATATGCAGCATTTTCTTATAATAATGCCTAAGAGAAGCATGTATAATGTAAAACGCATTTGTCCCAGCATAGAACCCTGTGGAACTCAACAAACTTTTACATGTGAAGAAGGCTCTCCATTTACATGAAAAATTTCAGATCTCACAGATCCATGGTCCTCTCTTATGAATCATCCTCATCATGTGTAATGAACAAAGTTTGCAAATAAGAATAAATGCATAGACAAAGTTGGCTACTTACATTGTGACTTCTGAGTTTGGCTCGTAATCATCACTTGCTTCACAGTATTAGAATAATCCAGGCAATTCCTTATTGTTAAATGAGAAGAATATACATACATGCAGGAATATACATAAATGTATGACCTAGATACCTTTTTTGTCCGTTTCTTATAATTTTTTCAGAATAGCCATGTCTTTCCACATGTCCACTGCTTGCATTACGCAGCACTGAAAAAAGAAAGGAAAATGTTATCAGAAACACTTAATACCTAATTATTTTCATCATCTTGAAAAAGGTTATTGTGGTTATGGTCCTGGCATCTCTAAGTGGATATCACCTAAAAAGAATATGAAATCAACCTACAGACTGCCCTCACATCTGTCCCATTAAAAAAAGAGGATCAGTGCAGTTTCTGTTCAAGCCTCAACAGCCGTGAGACCAGTCTTTACCAGAAGCAAGGCCACAGCATCAACCCCTACAGAACATTATAGACTCTGACAGAGGTTACAAGACCCTAATCAAGTCCTTAATACTCAACCAAATGCACAAATCTTCTCATGTAACATGAAACCCACTAGCAAGTGCCTCTGCTTTATCTTTCTCCCTGCTGATGTAGAATACCATGAAAAGGAAGGCATTTATGTCACAGAAGACTTTCTGGGGGCCTTGACAGAACGGATGGGTCTCCATTACCATAATGAGGCTACAGGAATGGCCGCCATGCTTCCCTCATTTACGCCAGTCAGTCCACATCTCCTCCAGGGAATAGTCTTTCCCCCCATAAAAGTCTACTCAGTCTTCTTTCTCTCTTTTTTTTTCACTATTAACTCTATTCTCTTTTTACTATCCTAGAAACTTGCAAAAGGTGTGTACATTTGTGTGTCTGGGAGAAATGTCTCACATGGAAAGCTTAAGGTTAATAGGGAGCGCTATTGGACACATAGCATAATAGAGAATGCATAAGAACTGGTAAAATTAGTTGAGAAAAGTATTCTGAGTAGAATTTACAGCTAAAATTGTACTTGTAATCAACCACTTAAGAGAGAACTATTAATTTGCAGGAATTTCTGCTGAAAGAACTTTATCGTTGACTCTGTGTCTCTCTTTGGTGTCTTTGGCATTCACAAACACTGTTTGAGCATCTTTTTATTAGACCACCAAAGACACAACGACATTATCAAGCTTTCTTGAGTTTAATTACTAATTTCAGCCTAGCCTTTAACAATTAACAGAAGACAAGCTTGTTTCTGTGTGTAGTTTTATTTTTGTTCGACAAGGGTGTGAGCCTTTAAAAGGTCAACATTACTGTGGTGATTACTAAATCCATCATTGTCTCTTCCCAGCAGTGACTGGACACTGTTGAGTATAACGCCATTGTCTGTGTGACGCTGGTGTCACAAGTACGAAATAAAGTTTCCAAAACCTTTGATTCCAAAAATGTCAGTATCTGATGATTATGCAATATTAATATTAAATTAATGGACTTTTAATATCACTCGCAACTTTAGACCTTTTTTTGTTTTTTTGCAAAATTAGGGTTGCCAGCATCTTGCCAAAAGTTTTAAACGCCCACTTTCAGGCTTGTTTCATTTCGCGCTGCTCAAACAAAACTCACACCAAGTGAGAGGGAGCCCGAAAGCAAAAGTGCAATCAGAGACATCACTTTTGCAGTTTCCTGACTTTGTCTGTACTTTTGTAATTGTTGCTATGGCAACAGTATGTTAAAGAAGCAGCTTATTTGTTTAAATCCAAACAAGCCCTTACAATTTAAAAAACATCCTGCTGAACATGTAATGGCGCTCAAACAGTCCAGTTGTTCCAAAGATGGAGTCAGGCATATCTGCTATGTTAACAAATATGTAGGAAGGTGATGTACATATAGTTTTTTCCATTATGTGAATTTGCATGGCCTTTGTTAGAGTCATACGACAATAGAAGCCAGAGATGTTTACTAGGTTTTTTTTTTTATTTGTTTTGTTTTGGCTTTTTAAGCCTATAAATAAACAAGCAGGTTGGACCTGTTATTCGATTCTTGTTATATTTTTGGGTCCCAGTGACAACTGAGCCTAATTTCTCTCTTTTCATATTCATTTTTATGGGGGCTTGGCTTAGCCAGAAATAGCTGCCTGGAAGTATTACCTGGCTGGCTGCTGAGTGGTGTGCCTTTCTTTCAGAAGGGCTTTGCATATGTATCACCGCTACATGCTTGTTTTCTACCTCGACACAAAGTGCTTTGTAGGACATAAATTATGATTATTGATAAACATGAAGATGAGGTTTTCAAAAAATCAAAGAAAATAAAAGTAAAGTTGTAAAGTTGCAACCTGCTGGTTTTGTTTTGTTTTGTTTTGTTTAAATGGAGATAAGCTGGAATGCATATTGTTAGCATAATTGCCTAAGTCACATTTAGATGAGATACCTGCCTAATTCTACTCTGCCAACAGTGTAGATTCATTTAGATAGATATCTCAATTTTGGCCAAAGCATGACTTAGGCAATTATGCTATTAGGCTAATGATATGAAGCTCAAAAGGCCTGTATGCAAACAAGACAAAGGTAATACAATTATTAGAATCATGAGATGCAGGCATAGCAATAGAGTAGAATTTCTGCTTTAAGTAATGGAAACTTTAGAAAGTGTCAGCTGTGAGCTGATGGAAATATTTGAAAAACTTAAAAAGGTCCCCTTAAACTCTGTCTGTAATGCATTTAGGAATTATAAGTAAACCTACACCAAGAAAAAACTTTATTCTACAAAAACAGAATTACAAGACTGATGAAACAATGGCCTTTAGACAAATGAGGCCAAAGTGGAGATGTCAGCACAACACCTCACACCAACTGTGAAGAAGGTGGTGGAGGGGTAAGGATTTGGGCTTGTTTTTGGTAGCCACAGGACCTAAGCATCTTTCAGTTACTGAACTCCTGTGTACAGTAAAGAATTCTGGAGTCAAATGTGAGGTCATCTGTCACCAGAAACTTGGTCATGCAGCAGAACAATGATCCTAAACACACCAGCAAATCTACAGCAGAACGGAGTGTTGTGATGGCCCAGTGAAAGTCTAGACCTCAAGATTGAAATGCTGTGTTGGGACCGTAAGACAGCTGTGCCTAAACAAATTTCCACAATTTCAATGAACTGCTGCAATGTTGTTAAGAGGAGAGAAGGCCAAATTTCTCCAGAATGACGTGAGAGACTGATAATCATACAGAATACAGTTACTTCAAGTTAGTGCTAATAATAATGGTTCGACAACCTTTTGAAACATGGGGTCATTAGGTTAAAAAAATCTTTTTTTTAACATTACTCTATTTGTCCAAACATAATTTTACAGTACTCTCGCCTGAAGGCACAAGAAACAAGAAATTTTCCAGCATGATGTCTGCAAGGTGAAAATCATTTTATATTTCATGATAAGAACTGCATGTGTACAGTATGATGAAATAGTTGCACTTCTGTTGTTACAAGGTTATGTGGCTGAAGGCCAATTTATACTGTAGTTTAGTTTTGTAGAGCTCTTTTACATGACCCATGAAAAAAATAGCCATAAAGGAAGTGACTGTGTATGCATTATCTTTTCATAGCAAGTTACTGTCAGTTGTGACTGGCTGCCTATATGTGTTTTTCAATTACTTTTTGTTGCTGTTGAGTATGTTATTTTTATTGTGGTGAAAAAAATGTGTTTTTACTGTCTGGCTATAGAAAGCAAGGAATCTGTGCTTTCAGATATCTCGAAAAATGCCCAGGTGAAAAATAGTGCCTGAACATGCTTTATACAGAATTTAACAAACCAATGTATAGATATCATAAAATTTTCACTCAGAGTCATGCTACCCCAGGAATCAGGGTTTAAATGCTATTGATCCAATTTCAATGCATACAGAGGTAGAGAATTGGCTGGATATAGAGTTCCTAAAGTCCTACAAAAGCATGCCTCTCAGGTACCTTTCCAGTCGCATCTGAAATCCTTTCCAGCGCTTTCATTGTTTGCACACTCTATAACAGGTAGATGAATGCAGGCATTACACAAAGTGAAGTCAAACATAGAGAAGCTTTGCATCTATGTTTGCTCATTCCTCCAAAAAATGAATAGCTTTAGCTCCGTATGGTAGTGCATTAGTGTGAAAGTGCATCCACAATAATGTCATTTTCCCAAATGTGCGTCTAATTGCAATCGTACTGCAAATTAATGTCACATGGTAACTTCACCCTGGGGTACAGGGTCTCCTGAGTAAGATCAACTAATTAACTCACTGCCAAAAGAAGTCCTTTTTTATCAAATTTCTCACCCTAATTGGAAGACAGGATGCTAATTTTCAGTGTCTGCATAACAAGTCCTCAAATACAGCTTTTGCAGTGATTGCAATATGGTGTATTTGCCAAACGAGTAAACATATTAAGGGAAAAATCACTTCTCAATCTAATAAGTGATTCCATATTTTGAAAAACACACAATGCATATCTGCAAAGCCGCTTGCCCAGTTTACTGTTTTTAACAGTTTAGAGTACCTATACATCCCAGATGCATTCTTTTTGTCACATTCAACATGTCTTTTAATTAATTTTTCAATAAAATTAATACTTCACTCTGTTTAACTGCCTGTTGTGAATTGGCGCTGTATAAATAAAATTGATTTGATTTGATTTTTCATGAGTTTTTCAAATATTTTGTTCCGAACTCCTTCACAACATTGTTTACTGTTTTTTTATTTTATATTTTCCTACAAATGCCAATTTACTTAGGTCCTAGATGACCCCATTTGGAAGAATTCAGGTCAACCTATTGACTGTTATTTGAGTGAGTTGAGTTTATAGTATCACATATTATCAAGAGGTGCCAGGCCAGTCTGTTAGCCATTTTGAAGGAGACACTGTTGACTGTTTTCTGTGCCAATTTCTGTTCTGTAACTGTAGCGTCAACACGTCTATGCAAATATTTATCATTTTACAACTTGTGCAAATCTTAAATCTCAGTGACAGCTTACAATAAATATCACAAATCAATGATAGTGATGATATGCTTTATATTTTGTCAACCAAATATAATAATTATTAATTATATGCATTTCTAGCATATGGTATCATAAATGATAAGAAATGTAACAGTTGCAGAAGTAAGAAGAAATTTTTTAAAAAATAAGTAAAACTGAACATAAGCTACCTCCAGTTTTTTTCATTTTATTGTTTAGTTGTGAAAGACCTTTAAAACTAAAATTTAATGTTACCAAAATCTCTGAATCTGAATAACATTCACATTAACTGATGGATGAGTGTTCCTTGCAGGAGTAAATTCAGAGGCCACCCCTTTTATGTGAAGTTTAAGAGGGCTGTTTAGAAACTAGAGAAGTTACTATGTTGCACGAAAATGAAACAAAGATACTGTGAGCAACAGAATCCAAAATTATTTGTACTATATGGAATTTTTGTGCCATACCTTAAAGTTGATTAAAAGATTTATGCTCACAACTTTTGGCTCACACTGACAACTTGTATTTTGACCAGCTGGACACGACACTGATCGTACCTGCGTGCTCAGATTCAAAGCACCTCGCTGAATCGTTTCCACATCCAACACCTGTCTCCACAGAAAGCCAGTGGCATGAAAGACATTCAGATTTGTAATAGCCAGCTCATCAATTCAGAAATGGCTTTGTTTCAGAGGTAACTGATTAATATGACAGTTGACCCTTTCAGCAAGAACGGTCTGCTCAGCAATTCAGAAGAGATATAAAGTTCAGACTAAACATTTAAAAAAAAAAAAACAAGTCAGGAATTTGTGTCAAATAAAAGGAGAATGTATAGTTTTTTTGGGTTTTTTTTTTTTAAAATTTTGGGTTTTT
>VUQK01030420.1:18860-32027 GCA_015106715.1 Bujurquina vittata
TTTATTTATTTATTTATTTTTAACATTTTTTTATCTGCCCAAGTGATTGATTAAACCATGCTTCATTTGAAATAATACACATGGTTAAAATGGGTCTTTGACTGATGAAACTGCCCAGTTGAACAAAATTAAGGCTTGTGCAATAATGAAACAACTCAAGTTCAAGGTTTGGCAATCGACACAGTAATTAACTGAGATAATGCACTAACTTTTAACCCCACCAACTTTAAACTTACAAAACAAAAAAGGTCATTAATTGCTTTTCCTGCTACCCATGCGGCTGATTTAATTTCACATAAGAGCCTCCTTTTCCCAGTTGGAATCATTTCAATCAAAACGTATCTCTCTCTCCCGCTCCCCACTTCCTCTCATCCCCTTCTCTTTTTCGCTGTTTAATTTCAATATTTTTTGAAGTCCCCATTAAACATTAAAAATTCTGAAGTTGTGTAAAGATTTGACTTTCAGATGATCATCAGGTGCAGCTAGCCTTCTTAGATTATTTTTTACATTGTGTCCTCTGGCAAAATAATTGGCTCTAAACAAGTTTAGAGGATTAGATATTTCAGGTAATAAAACTTGAGCATATACAGATGGCACTAACCACTGCCAGTGCCTTGATGATAAATACTGTAAATAGACCAGGAATCAGAGGACAAAGACTACTGAATGTGTGCCTGCTATCCTATAATCAAGTTCAAATTCCATTAACAGAGTCCTGTCCTCAGCAAAATTTCTCCCTCATTAAAAGGTTTAGATACTGCACCACTTTCCAGTATCCACTCCCGCTCGAAAACATGCTCCTGCCTAATTCATTTACCCATGCTTCCTATACACACCAACAGTATAATTGCAGTGGTAATGAACGTGCAAAAGCAGCAAATTGGGATGGGAATAGCATTAGCAACCCAGCAACACTCACTGCTCCTTCTACCCTAACCACCATCTCTCAGTACATGCATGCACAGGCGTCCACACTAGAACATGCACACACACAAATGCAGAACAAACACCGAACACAAACTAATGCATCTCTTCTATCAGCACAGCTCATTTTCCTAGTAGGCCTGATTTGAGTAGCTCTTTACCAGTTACAGCTGGCACTCTTTAGGTTCAAAGATGATCCACAGGGATGTTTCTGCCGTCTGTAGTCAGTTATACAAAGCTTACTGCTGAAGGTCATATGGCTTATTAAATAAATAAATGAACAAATAAATAAATAAATGAAAATAAGCCCATTACATGTTTATCAACAACAGAAAGAAAATTGGGGGAACTTTCAAAAAGCAATTACCCATGATATTCCAAAGTTGCATAATGGCATTCATTTTTCATGGAGGGGTTAGAGGGTGATATTAATGCCCACAAAAGGGAGCAGTTTTGATCAGAGGCTGAAATGGATAAATAAGAGTGAGTATGAAGGGATGGATAAACAGTTCAAGTCTTGAAATAAGTATGTTTCAAAGAGACGAGTGAATCATACATACAGAATTGGGAAATTAAGTGCGTAGCGTCCCTCGGCTATGGGAGTTTAAAATTTAAAAGATGCAGTTTTTCATCTGTATAAATTCTGTTTTGAAAGGTGAACATAGTCTGTATCAAAATATATCAAGGGGTAAAATATCATATTTAACATGAGTCCACACCCACACAGTGGCATGTGGGGGCAGTTGAAGCAGAATGAAACGTCACCGGGTGATGGCACTTGTCAGCGGATCGTCGCAAGATATTTACATGCATCTTGGAAAAGACAGGAATTGGTAAAAAATAAATAAAAAAATCATGGCCATCCTTCTATACGTTGTCTGGGAAAGGTGGCAAAGACTTTCACCTCATCAAATACACGCCATCTACAAAGTCAGCAAAAAACGTAACTATAAATCGTGCAGATTTTGAAATAAGTGAAAACACTGACTTTCTGATTGCATGGGATGACTAGTCAGAGGATCAACAAACTGATGATAGTCATTCTTTAGGCATCACTGATAGAACTGATATAATATGACTGATGAAATACTGTGCAAGGGATTTTTGGCAGTAGTTGAGGAACATTGTTTCACATCTTGGACAGTTTGCACCAGCTCCTTTTAGATTTATGTTGTCTCAGTTACTTCTATCTCTTCATGTGCATGCTTTCTGCTTGTGCATGCCAGAACTCACGTCATTACTGATGCCGCCAGTGTGCTTTGTTCACACACCTCCCAGTTTTTGTAATATGGCACGCATGACTCAGTAGGTGATGCCAGTGCATATGCAAAATGGATGAGCTGGGGGCATGGGTCTGTGAGCAGGTGTATCTCTATAGGCCTTCCTACAATCCATCAGTGCAGCAGCAAAGGCTTTCCAGTCACACAGAATTACGGAAGGGAGGTTGCAGCAACAATTGGAAAATATTCTGCAGAAAATTGTGGAAAAAAACTGCTATTGTGTTTGGATTTCCTGTGCATTACCTTTCATACTGGTATTTCTCTCAATAAAAACACCTATCATTTTATAGATTACAGTAGCTAGGGGGATTCAAGGGGCTATGCTGTTGGTCTGACGTCAAAGTTCACATGCACGAAGGCAATGCGTCAAGCACAACCGTGGCTTTAGCAGATGATGATGACATTAGGGCTCCACGGGGCCAAACCATCTGTTGCATGGTTAGTGCATTATGAGTAGCACTGTATGGTTTTGATTATCCCGATCAGTCACAAATCTTTTTGGTTAATACTGGCAAAAAGTTAAAAAAAAAAAATCTAGAACCTTAAAGGGTTTAAAATTTTTATTTACTTTGCATCCATAGCAAGTAGCTGTATTTCACTGAAATACACATAAATCTCGACTTCAAACTGTGCAGCTGGAAGAGTCAGAGAGGACAGTCCCCTCTGGGGACTATGAATGTCTGCACAAAATTTCATGGGCCCAACAAACTGAACGCCATCGCCATCCTTAGAGCCATCCTGCTACTTTGGCTGGAAGCACGCTACAAATATTGATTCATTCTTTCAGGTTTTCATACCAACCTAATCTGCTTCTGAGTGGAGGGAAGCATGAGCCGCTTGAAATGTAAAGAGAAATCAGAGCACACAACAGAAATGAAGTAAGGCTTGGAATTTAGAGTCTACCAAAAAAAAAGAGACTTAGATTAAGGATAAAGCACTTACTTGTTGTATAGTCACCGCAGAAGACAAAATATACTCTAGACAAACAATTCAGATGAAAATTTATTATATAGATATTACTTCGAGTTGGAAGGAAAGCGAAGGAATAACCACTGAGTAACATAACGTGATTTAAGGCAAAATATTATACAGATTTATAGAAGACAGATATCTTCAGGGCAGCTTATGAGCACTCACAATAAATCTATATTTAAGTTTTTTACCAATAATCCCAGTTTCTTTGGATTAAATATGTCCTCGTTTTTTTTTTCTCGGTATGGCTCCACTCTTCTAACCCAATTAATATTGTGCACTTTGCATGTAATGAGGCAACAGCCCCAACTTTATGTTAGTTTGCATGTGCCTCTTCCTCAGAGGAAGATGCAAGGGCAGGGATTAAATTGCATTAGCTGCATAATTATTTCCCCCGAAATGGATCATGATAAAAATTAGTCTTGGGCTGTGTGGAAATAAGGGAATGCTGCAAATATTCCTGTGCTCTACATACACACACACACACATATATATATATATATATATACACATACATACATTCATGTTTTTGGTTTGCATGTTTCTTATAGTCATAGAAATTTACCTTCATATCCCTGTACATGCTATTAAATGGCTTACAGTGTTAATTAAAATCTATTTCATGCATGCATGCTTTTTGCAGCCAGTTCTGTACAATGTAATGCAGGAAGGCACTGTGAACTATGATTAATGGCTATTTACCTCTTGCATTAGAGATGAAAGACAGGACAGCATATTGTTATAAAGGGAGTGGAGACCTCATCTATTCAAAATGGTTCTGTTTTACTGAGTTTTGAGGATTTGGAAGTAAGTGTCTGGCAACAGCTCTGAATTGTTACTCACCCAACCTTGAAAAAATAGCACACTGCAGCATGATTACGCCTCTCACATTTTCTCAAACTGTCACAAAAACAACAAGCAGAGGACACACATTGCTTTGGGGAAAAATATGCATACTAAGATATTGTTTCCTTTGAAAATACATCTGAGACCTTTTGCTTTGGTATCTTGCCTTCTGAGTGCTGTTTTTGCAATGCTAAGCACAGCAATATGTCTTGCAGTAGGTTAGAGTGACACTGTCAGCACAGATGGAAGAACATTAGTCAGCTATCACTTACAAGTGCCAAAACCATTTACGATCACCAAGAGAAATTTGGTTTTAGCTTGCAATTACATATGCTTGATAAGCATTATTACCCAGGCAGTGTGTGTATGTTGATGTGTGTGTACAGAATCATCTTTAAGGACCTGTAATGTGATTCCCAAGTTGAGGGCAAAAGCTGAATATAAATGTGCCATAATTTATTTGCAACAAGGTACAGAGGTGTGACTTTTAATGCATAAACGTAATCACCTCTTTGATGAAAAAACCCTTCTACCAACAAAACCAAACTCATAACAACAAAATCAAATGCCAGTTTAGTCAGTACTGTGTACGTGTGGCCAAAATGTGTTGACTTTTACATCACAGAAAATGTCTTTGACACAAATTACATAAAACATTTATTAGAATTAGAATTAGAATCAGAATTTCTTTCCTTTGCAACACAAACACAGTATGAAGCATCCGAGTTAACCTGCTGGCTAAGATTTGGCCTCAAAGGGAAAGTGGCTTTTGTTGATACTGTACTTAAGTGAGCCTTTCAGACACAACATGAAAATAATAAATGGTCTGCACTTATATGGCACCTTTTAACCTTTCACAAAGTGTCAAAGTGTGTTCTTATTCACAAGCACACACACACAAAAGCAGTTGAGCTGCAAAGCACTGACGTTGTCATTGGGATAAACTTCGGTTCTGTGGAGAGGCTGGGAATCAAACTGTAAGCCCTGCAGTTACTGGATGACCCACGCCACCACCTGTGCCGCAAAAGCTCAGCACTATTGCACTTTATTTCCATAGAGTAGCATCATGATTTGTCACCGCACTGAGCAAAGTGCATGTCCAGTGCACAAGTTTAAAACTCTTGACCTCTGGGTAATTTGAGAAATTTCTGTATAGCCAACATTGTTCTGAATTATTATCTTAATTCTATGATTAAATATTTCTGTCCTAACGGAAATGATCTCTTTCAGGATGGCAATGCCTCATCCAGACAGCACAAGAGGTAACTGGAGTACGAGTAGTATGAAAATAATGTGAATCCTATGCTGGACGTCAGATGTCAGACCAGCTGATAAACTATTAGACCACGCTCTGCTCCCCTGAACAGTTAACTGAAACTCTCACTGTCTGTACAAAACCTCCGGAGGTTTATGGTGCCTCTTTTAAGGAAGGTCAGAAACACGTAGCGAGCCATACTGAACTACAGGAATCCATTTTAACTAAGAGGAGTATTTAAGCTAATTGCCTCTCTGAGATGGCTGCAACCATCTGGAAAATAGTGAGTGATTTAAGGTGACCCTGCAAACAGTGTCGCTTTTCTTAAGTCCGCATCAGGTGTAGAGCAAGGAGGCGCCACAACAGTTTGGCTGCTTGTTGTTTAAGCCTAATTAAATTTGTTCATCGACTCCCTCTGTGATTAAACTCTAGTGTATTGTCTTTTAACTGTCGACCATCTCTTGGGTCCAGATTAGGGTCAGCAGGAACTTCTAGAGGAAGGATGCTTTCAATATGATGAGCTTGGAATTTTATCTTACCAAATTCCCCATTTCAGCATAATAAGTTCATGTATATTTCACTGCGGTTGATTTATGGTTGTAAGGTGCACAGGTTCACTTAATTTTACAAACTTCCATCACAAGGTGGCAGCATTGCAAAGAACAGTGGTTGCCCTTCAAGATTTTGCCAAGTGCATCTTGGTCTATGGTTCATATTTTGTCTGCACAAAGTCGGAGATGCATGGAGTACAGCATGTACTAAATATGCAGTAAATATGCCGGTAATTTGTTGAAATATTCTTGGATCAATAGACGTTTTATTATAATCTGGTGGTTTTGGCTTGGCGTTAACGTGTTCCTGATTATTTTTGCATGTAGCCAGGCCCACTGCATAATTTTTCTGTGTATTTTTTGCATATTTTTTGTGCTTTAACTCTTTGTGTCTTTGTGTGCCATTAAAGCACTGCAAGAACCCCTAGTATTGTGTCCTGTGTGGAAACTAATTTCCCGGGCTACAATAATTCATTGCACCACTTGCTGATATTTTTTATAGGTAATAATTACACACAATTTACATCTCTTCTGTGCACTGTTCACTATTTCCATGTCCAAGCATCTGAGTCATTACTTGAGGCATTTTAGCATGTTGTATTGCTTTGTGTGTTGTTGTTTTTTGAACAGAAACAATCCCCCAACAATAATCAGTGGTCATTCTCAGTCTCTGGTTATTCATATACAGCATAACTTTAAGCTACTTTTTTATTTTAATTCATGGTTTAAACTGCAGTCCACAGGCACACACTGTCCCAGACAATAAAAATCAGCATGCTTCAAAAAGATTCGCCCTCAGACTGATTAAGATCAGGACTTTTTTCATTGCATGTTATACAAGCCACACAGCAATATTAATAGCTAACCTCTCAGAGAGAGTGGTCAATTTTCAGCATCTTCTGCCTGCCACATGATGGCATTTGCTTCTGCCCATCGGGGAACCTCAACACTGATATTATTGATTCTGAGAATATTGATAATTCGCCATTCTTGTCTAGCATTCTGATAAGAGAAATCATATGAAAATGTTCATGATACACCAAAAGAGGATACCAGCTTTCAAGCCTGTTTTATAAAATATTTTAGCCAAACACTAAATTTTTTTTAAAAACGCCTATGGGTTTTACTCTGAGGCAGCCCAAGACAGGAGCAGATGGAGAACCACTGCATCCAACCCTCGCCGAGAGAAAGGAACCTGGTGAAGGTGAAATGAAATAGGTTTCTACTTTCACTAATACTTTAACAACAATTACATTGAGCTACCCAAAAAAGGGAATTGGAATTGCAAATTTATTTTACAGTACACTGAACAGACAACGCTACCATTTTCCGCTGCTTTTCCGACACCACCATTTTTTAGGTCTGCGATATGAACTTGACAACCATTCTACTTACTACATACTTAGCAAGGGAATGTGCAGTAAAGGAAAAATAATTTTAATCCTGAGGTGTCATGCTGTAGAGTCTTATTAATGTGTAATATTGCTGGATTACTGGGTCTACAGGCAGCTTAGTTTGTTTGCCCAGAATAGGGTGATCATCCATGACAAGCAGGTGTATCTGCCAGTCTCCAGCCTGCTACAGCATTAACAAGATCCTCGCATTGGAGCCAAACACCGAACATCAGACACAACAGGGTGAGCGCTGCAGATTGAAGCCGATATGCATGCACGTAATTCTGGTCATGTCACTGCTAAGACAAATGATGTGTGACATATGTAAAACGTGTTTTGAAAGCTTTCATCTTGATTTTACAAAGGTCACGCTGAAATAAAGCGCGAGGAAACATGAGCAGATGTACAGCGACAAGGAATGAGAATGGCAGGGGGTGTTTTTTGGAACCCCACTTTCAGGCAGGTGAGAGTCCTGTTTTTCCTCTGTTGACATTTAGTTTACGTGCTTACAACTGTGCTGTGAGTTCAGTTCACCATCGATTCCTTTCTCCTGTAGAAAAGATACAGCTGCAAAAGCAGGATTCAATAAGTGTAATATGCAGTGATTTAAACTGCCTATACATGATCTCTGCAACTTAATGTATTTCAGTCCTGTCATAGCCCTGTATCAGCACTTGATATTACCTCCAGTGTGTCAGTGCAAAGCCTTCTTCCTGGCACCATCAAAGACGGGATAGGACTTCTGAATCCTGCCTGTCAAAATTCAAATGGACCCTTTGGGAGCAGTGTCATTCATCTTGGTTCAGTCAATAGCTGGCAGCTCGGCCCCTTCATTGATTATCAACTGCAAGGGAAGAGAAGAGGAACAACATGGAGACCTTTTGTTCTCTCTCCTGAAAGAGGGCTGCCAGAAAAATAACTTAAATTAAAATCTCAATACATCAGCTGGAGTTTACTTTATGGCGGAGCTAAACTGTATTCTGATGCACTTGATGAAAAGAGTACAGAAGAGCTAAATATATTTACCTGCTGCACTGGTGGAGAATTTTCAGATTTTCAAATTTATTTATTTT
This sequence comes from Bujurquina vittata, assembly GCA_015106715.1. Taxonomy (NCBI): domain Eukaryota; kingdom Metazoa; phylum Chordata; class Actinopteri; order Cichliformes; family Cichlidae; genus Bujurquina; species Bujurquina vittata. The sequence goes on from VUQK01030420.1 coordinate 27,156, forward strand.
TTTTTTTGTATATCTGATTTCGATGAAACAGGAAAACTAATCAATCAAAACACATACAAATTGCTTACCTGACCAAGAGAAACCATTATGAAGATTAGTTTAGGGTTACAGGTTAAAGAAAGCTCTGTGGCACAGGCCAACAAGAAGGTCGGTGCACTTGCCGCACTTTAACCCCGGAGATGATTGCTCATCTCTATGAATTAAGTCTTCATGACAAAGCAGGGAGTCAAGTGGACAGGGGTAGAGCCTGGAGATGTGAACTTCAGCTTGCTGTGTCAACTTTCATAGCCTGCTGCAGAATGAATAACTTAGCAAGCTGTCATAACATTAGCAAGTGAATATCCGGAGATTTAGATTCCAAATGTATTTCCCCAATCCCCCTGTGTTGAATATGGCAACAGTCCTAACAATGTGATGTGGACACAAATGGAGTTGGCGAAAACAAACAAAAACATACCGTTCAGTCTGTCAGTCTTCTCTGCAGAAACTTTTGCAACTTTATGAATATACCATTTCAATCACACAAAAACAACCGTTGAATGCCTCCACAGGAATGAGCCACAGCAAAATGGGACTGGGAATGAGGTCAGATTTCTTCCTGCATTCATCCAGTGAGGCACCGTACCTGTGTTTAATGTGAGCAGTATACAGAAAGAGGGACTTTAATGGATAGATGCAGCAAGTAATTCAGGCACTGCATGGAACCTAATGAGGGATAGAATTTAGAGAAACCAATCTTTTTTCCCCATTGGTGGCCCCGGTTATATCATAGAGCTACACTGCCCTCTAACAGGTCTGAGAGGTACTGGAAGAAAGTTAGGCTGCAGGCTCTGATAAGATCCTATTTTGTCTATTCTAAAAGCATAGATTCAATAAAAGCCTCATTTTGCTTGCACCACTGACTAATAGTTCTTTCTGTTTGCATGTAGGACTATTGTGAAATGCTAAATGTAAAAGTCCCACAACAAAATCCTAAAATATGCCCAAAGGACAGCCAAGGAAAGAACAAATGAGAATTGATCCTTCCAATCAACATGATGAACAGGGAATGCCAGCTTCTTTCTACACTGCCAGGTCCCACTCTGCAGTATTGTTACCTCTGTTGTGTTTTGTAAAAGAATGAGGGGTTTTTTTTGGAGCTTTTTTTAGCCCTAAAGTGTTATTGTTGTTATTCCACAGGTCAAAGTGTCACAGTGAGTTATTTTCAGATATGTTGCTACAGTCCCTCAGTGGATCACAGAATCCTTGTAACCGAAGACCTTCTTTTTTAACACACATAAAGGGATGTGGGTAGTCTGCAGTCTTGCATCTTGTGGTTTCTTAAAAACCTCAGATGGATACTTTTGTTTCACTTTTAAAACAGGCTGCAAAGGTATCAAAGATTTGGATTTGGAACTCATCGTCGCACATGGACGAATCCCAGTGCTGTGTTTTTTTTCTGCATGCATAATTCTATGACGTATCCAGCACATCATGTGCATAATTGTTTCATCTGGCTTGATATTCTTGCCTGTTCTCAGAAATGTAGTGTTTATATCAAAACAGGTCAAACCCAGTATGAGATTAGTGCTTTTTAGCAGCATGTCTTCATTTAATACAATGTGCCATATTCCCTCTTCATTTCTTGCAATCTCTTGGCGACAGAGGAAGACGCAGCAGATGGTAACATCTGTAAAATTTACCTCAGATGTCATTGGAAGATGTCGTGACATATGGGCTTCACGCAGTTCTTTCAGTGCTCTACATAACACAGCATTTATCTCGTTTTTTTCTTTTCTTTTTTTTACTTTCACAAGGCTGCAGGTTTTGCTCCTGCCATTTTAAAAGAAAATGTAGCTAAATCAAATTTTGTATGCTCTTTTGTGTGTGAGAGTGTGTGTGTGTGATTTTTATTATCGTTCACATTTTACCCTCTTAACTGAGACTTTGGGATGCAGCAGCATGATACACAATCCAAAGCACAACTGAACATGTTCACTTAAACTAAAATTTTAAATGATCACTGAATGTGACTGCACAGTGTATACTTCCACTGATACAATTAGATTTACTAGTAAAATAAGTGGTTACCATGATTTATTATGAATATTTTAAAAAATTTGTAATATATCGTTTATACAGAATTATTTAATGCAAGTTAAGCACACTGTAAAGTTAGATTCAACAAATTACTGAACGCATTTCTCAGAGATTTTGGTCCACATTGACATGACAGCGTCGCATACTGTAGCTTATTACTACAGATTCTTAAGCTGCACATCCATGATGTGACTCTCTCATTCAACCACATCCCAAAGGTTCTGTGATGGATTGAGACCTGGTGACTGTGGAGGCCATTTGAGTACAGTGAACCTATTGTCATATTCAAGAACCAGCTCTGTGACATACGGTAGGGGTTTGTCGCACTGAAAGTGGCCATCAGAAGATGGGTCCACTGTGGTCATAATAGGATGGACATGGTCAGCAACAATATTCAGGTTGGTACTAGGGTTGCTGAGTTGGTACAAAGGGGCCCAAAGTATGAGAAGAAAATATCCTTCGCACCATGACATCAGCACCATCAGCCAGGGGCGTGGTGGCCAGGTGGGAGGTTTGGGAGGTTTTCCACAACAGTCGGTCATTTCCAGGCCGAACCTGCTGGTGATCAGAATTTTTATGTGTATTTTTTACCCAATTTAGCACAGCAGTGCTCACTGTGCAGCTCTCGCGGCCTCTCCAGACCAAGCTCCCGGGCTGAATTTCTACCCCACTCGATATTTTCTCCTTTTCACATCATTCTCTGTAAACCCTAGAGATCGTTGTGCCAGTAAATCCCAGTAGATCAGCAACTGCTGAAATCCTCAGACCAGCCTGCCAGCAACCGTACCACCTTCAAAGACACTTAAATCACTTAAATGAATGAATGCATTGAGTCAGTTATATATTTATTTATTTGCTTTGATAGATCGGTCAGATTTTTTCCATGCAAACTGTAGCTTTTACTCAAATGTATTAAACTGTAAAATATCACAGTTTTATAATTGCCTGGTTTCTGCCAACTTTCTAGTGTTAGCAGTGCCACTTCTTGCAAAGTTACATTAAGACAACTTGAAGTCCTCTTATGGAGGAAAGGAAAAGAGGAAGACCACAGAGAACATTTGTGGATGTAGTGAAGGAGGACATGCAGAGGGCTGGCACACCTAAAGGGAGCAGCCGGAAGAAGAACTGGAAGATCTGTAATGATATCATACCAAGGAGAATCAAGTGTGCAGCGAAGTGGTGGGGGTTAATAACTCTGTATACCTTAATATGAAGGCTGATGAGTACATGAGCAGTACAGCACTATTGATTTTGTCATTCCCACTGAGCGAAAGCAATCAAAGGGCGTCCTTTTACCTTGTCGGAAGTCATGTAAACAGAGTACATTTTCATGTACAGTTTTTTCCGTCCTTCCCAAAGCGCTAATGTCACAGGGAATGATATTTTAACATTGATCAATTTAGCCACCTGACACCATCATGAGAACAGTTAACTTCTGTTGCAGACCTGGAAGGAGACACAAGGGGAACGCTTGTTCTGTGGCTATGTAGGCTTTGCTCTGAGTGCTGCTTGGTGTGCCAAAATGTCCAGTCTAAATCCTCTTCTGCAGCCCTATGTGTAATATGTCTGGCACTGCTTTCAGGTGGGCTCTGGATTTCTATCCAACCCACTAGAGTGGCTTTCAAACTTCTCTGTGAGGCCTTTTGTTTTGTGACCCACAATAATTTAATGGACTATTGTGCAAGCCTATCAAGCAAAATGTATCCGATTTTCAGGCTACTACTAACCTGTTACAGTGTTTTATTCAGCCCAGCACACATTGCTGAGACCATGCAGGGCTTTGGTAGCATAACATGGCCATAATTTTGAAATAAGCTTCTGGAGAATCATATCCTGACCCACTTTAATTTCTGCATGAGTCATCATGAGTCCCAGCATGTTAATTTTGCATTCAGTTTCAGACCACAGCTGATTGTTATATTAATTATTGTTTCATCTTACACACAAGTGATTATACTAGACAGCAGTAAACAACAAAACACCCTCCAAATATCCCTGAGGAGTGTGTTAATAGGAAGAGAAACAGAAAATTTCAGAATACTGGACATCAGACTTTTACTGTCTTTTCATTAAATGATGAAGAAACGTGACCACATCCAAGCATTCACACACCATTATTTCATAATTCTCTCTTTGGTGTGAGCTTGGCTGGACACATTTCTCCTCTGCGTGGCATCTTCCTATAATCATCTTATGCACTAGGACTCTTTCTCATACACAAAGCAATGTGTGTGTGCAGAATGGCCTGGAAGATAGGAGAACCGCAATTGATGGAAAGACAAAATGAGCGAGAGCGGATGAGCTTAGTCTTCCAGGCCATCTCTGCCAAGACAAAACAAACCCAGAGAGTGAAAATCATCTTATCAGGGCGATAGCAGACAAATAAAGGGGGACTGTCAAGAAATTATCATGTTGGTATTCAAGCCATGACTTGCTGTGTCTTGTCACAATAAAACAAAGGGAATGCAAGCAGAGGCTCAGACAGTGCAAGGCAGACACTGAGTGAGCAAGTGGGAAAGAGAGAGAGCGAGAGCTGTTGATCTGTTTAGCCTGCTTGCTTCATGCCACTGCAGTACATCTCTTCTGAAATGGCTGTATTTGAAATCAGCTTTATAGAGTAAAAGACACTGCCGAGCTCTATGTGCCCTGGCTTGCCTGTCAGACCCAGGAAGGGTAGAATTCACGGATGAATTGTGATTGCTTACATATACAGCTACACCAAACATTAATCACAGACAGTGGTCTCGTTCCAGAAATACTAAAAAAAAAAAAAAAGAGTGGAGGAGGAGAGGG
>VUQK01030420.1:59111-69165 GCA_015106715.1 Bujurquina vittata
ACCAGTATTTTCAATTTTGCCTCCAGGTACAATATTGAGACTTCATTTTCTCTCATTCTCTCATGCTTTTTTGCTTAAATGAGCTGCATACTCATCACCATGCGAGCACTGCAGCGGGGTACAGAATTTGTACTTGTTTGTTTGTGTTACTATAGACATTAACAAGGGACCAGCAGTAGGATTAGACACATAACAGCATGGAGAAGATGAAGTAAAGTGAATCATCTGTCACTCTGCTTTCCATCTGCAATGAAATGGACAAATTACTCTGCCTTCCATCCAAGCTTGAAATAACACCAGTCAGGTAGCATGCAGTCACCTCTTCTGTCCTCAGTGTAAACATTCTCTGTGGCATCAAAAGCATCACTTTCAACCTATTGCCATGGTTCTCATCAATTACCCATCTGGCCAAGCAAAAAGTTATTTTGCTGTGAATGTCCTGTGAATGCCAAATGTTGCCTGTACAATTTCAGCTGTGTGTACTCCAGCTGCTGTGTGCCTGGCAGTACACTGAGCTTAACAGACTAAATGGCTGTGTTGCTTGTTGAGTCTGGGTGGTAAATATCATATTGCAACAAGCCAAGACATAGTGTTTTCCAGGGTTAGGAAATTTAGCTGCTGCACTTTTTTTAGACAGAGGAGGGGGTGTGTGGGGGGTGGGCATTCCAGTTTCAGTCCATTATGGAAATTATGCTAATTATCCCCAAACCCTTCTACATTATCAGAAAGTTAACAACTGCCAAAAAAAAAATAAATCTAAATGCATTTTATGTATGTAGTGCACCTGTTTTCTTATTGCCTTGCACCGTTTTATAATTTAGAATTTTGATTGTGTCATGTTTCTTGCATATTTATTAGTTTTATCTGACAGTGATCCTGAGGAACAAATGTACTGTAATGTATTAAAACACTCAGTGAATCCTATAGTAAAGGAATAGGGAGTGTTTTACTATGAACAGCTGTGCCAGATGGAGGCCCTGTTTCTCTCTTCTGTTGATTTGCTCCTTTCCAGCTTTATCACCTGGGTGTTACTGTTGGTGCCCCACTAACAGTGCACCTGCAAACAACAGCAGAAGCAGGCTAGGCCTCGGGGGTGCCCTTTTATCACAATCCTCATCTCTCCTGTAGGGGTAGCACCAACTGAAAGGCTGTGGTCATGGCCCCTGCTTCTGTGCCACCACAGGCATTGGCACCACCTGGGGGAGGATGAGTCTGTGCTGCAGGACTCCTGCAGTACCAAAGCCTATTCATCCATGTAGAATGGCTTTTTTCCATATATACAAAAAAACAAAACAAGACAACACTAATACTCATGGGTTGCTTTTAATAAAACAAAATGCATAGTTAATCAAAGTTTATAATTGTGTGATGCTTCTGCTGCTTACAAAGTTTAATATAACCATTTAAAGGTCTTGTCCTTGCTTTTGTTTCCTACAGCAATTAAATGTGAGCTGTCATGAGCAGAGAATGCATGTTCGATGCTGCAGTCAAAATATGCAAATGCTCTAAAGTAAAGTAAAGCAACATACATTGTGGGTGATGTCTTACAATTTTCTGCTGTATGAACTTTTGCCAAATACTGTCATGCATGCATAGTTTCCATTTATAGCTCAAATATACCTTCTTTTTTTTTTTTTTGACTTGTTTGACCCTCATGTATAGTACATGTAGTGCTGTGAACATTTTTCCAGGGACATAAAGGGGAAAACCTTGGCACAGAAAAGAAAGCTATGATGAAATATAACAAGCAAAGGAACCTAAACTCCAGTACTCTAAATAAAAGCAATAGCAGGTACTGCATCTAACCTATATTAAATTAGCTTACACGTACATTTGCCAGCACCTCCCATGTTTCCATCCTTTGTAACCCATTTGTTTAGACAAAAAAGCACTGAGACACAGACTGCAGCAACATGAAATTGATTACAGTGCTGCATGTTCACCCAGTGGGCTACAAACACTGAAAAGCTGACAATTGTACCCAGCTAACACATCCCCCTGATCCACACACACATTCTCTTTTCCTCATATACATCTCCCTTACTTCTTAAAGGTCTGTTGTACTCTACATTTTAATGCATTTATTCTTCACCTTCACTGACTCCACTATAATCAACTGATTTACTGAATAGTGGTAAAAAATTTGGCATTCTGGCAAATTGTTAATTTCTTGTTTGAGTTCTGTATTTACCAGCCCTTAGATCTAAAATGTCTTGACTGTGTTTAATGGACAGTAGGGGCAAATTTCTTTCATTAAAAGATTACATTTAATAAAAGGTTTTTTCTTTGGCAAGTTTCATGATACTGACATTTTGTCCTTGTTGTCAAGCTATTGGCATCAAGGGTCGGTTGCACCAGCATCAGGTGGCTGAGGCAGGTGACTCAGTGCATTATTGTCTTGACCTTCCTGGTGGGAGACCACAAACTAGAACATGATCAAATGACAAGCAGAGGGCAAGTTGAGAGGCTACATGAAAGCATTATTGATACTTATTGACACTTAAGTCACTCCAGGTACATGAATGCTGCCTCCCGAGGACATTTAATTGCACGTAGTGAGATGTGGAAAGACAAAACCATTAAGTCTTTTCCTCCTTTTCCATCTTCATGTTGGATGCTCCAGTGGTTCGCCCTAACTTGGAATGACAGCCTCTCTTACCTGCATGGCAAATCAGTAGTATTCTTTAAAATTAAAATAAGAGCAGCGTTACACTGGCAATGATTATCTCATCGGCTTTGTTGTGTGTGATCATCCAACACAATTCAGGAGTGTGACAATCAAATTAGAGGAAATGAGAGCTGACTCGCTGTTCAATTAAAATCAAGCTCCAGTTGTTTCTGAACGGGTTGCTTGTCAATGTAATTGAATTGTATCACCAGGAAATCATGCATGGAAATGATAATTTTGCAAAGTGATTATTCTGCCTTCTCAGGCTAAACCAGTGGACATTGCATGCAGTAGATTTTAGGAGTGAAAGGTGGTAGAGAGTGCTGGCAAGGCCTGCCAAACACAACTTTTTTTGTTTGACGCAATCTGTCTCTCAACTCCACCCACAGACCGAGCAAACAGCTCTGTCTCACTGAGAAAAAAGCACAGACTTCAGCCAGTGTGGCTGCACCAAGAGTGAATTCCATCAAAATGAAAGGCCTTATTAGTTGTGTCAAATACTGATATTCACCATGGCAAAGTGCACAGAAAACAGACAGTATTACAGGAGCACACAGCAGGTCATAACAGCTCAAGGCAAAGGGCCCTACACAATAACTTGGGATGGCGTATGAAAGGCATCACCGATGATGTCTAATCTGTATTAAAAGACATGGGCTGGCTGTAATCACCTCTCTGTCACTGTGCTAATGGAAATGAAAGGCAGATAACGGACATGACAGAGAAAGGAGGGGTCAAAAAAAAAAACACAAATCCTGATTATAGCAGTGGCAAAACACAACAGCTTTTGCAAAGGCCCAGACAGATTAGGCTGAAAGGAGAGCAGACGGTAAGTGTCAAAGACAGATGAGATTGTACAATTATGTACCCCCCCTGTGTTCATAAAAGGGAGTTTCAATCAATTTTAAGGAGTCAGTGCTATTCAATATTGACACTATCCTCCTACTTTCAGGCTAACCCTTCCTTCTCCCTGGTTTGGCAATCACAGTCAAGACGCTTGTCATAATTAAACAGCCAGCCCTCCTTTCCTCTTTGTACTATTAATTAAACTGCTAAAAATTGTTTCTCCAGACAGTAGATGGATGTGGCTACTGTGAATTAGCTTGTAAACATGTTTATTTTTGCTCTAAAGTCAGGCATTTTTAAGCGGGTTCTGCAGAATTTGACTCACTCTCTAAGGCAGTATCAAATGGCCAGTTGAGGAACTGCAGTTTTAGCACTTTTGTGTTCACTTCTTTTTTTTAACCCTCAGAGGCTTACACCTAGTAAAGAATGAAGCCAGTGGAGGACAATAAATTCCCACAATTTCAGCAGGAGAGAAAGTTCAGTCGAAACATACTCAATTTATGAAGAACTTCTGTAGGTCCAGTTTTGCAGATGTGAAATGTAAACATGTCATTGAGGCTTCAGTTTGACATATTTTGATGAAATTATTGCAGTCAAGTTAAATAGACTACATATAAAAAAATCAGGATGGCGACCATGTGACAGACTTGAATCTAATGTTTGAACCTCTGAATTCATGAGGACTGTGTTTACTGAGGTCATAAATCAAGGGAGCAGAGGGGCTGTTTTCCCATGCACGTCCATGCACTAAGACTAAGGCCCTGTCCATAATTACATGGATATATTGGTAAACGTTTCTATGCATTTTGGCCCATCATCAACACATAAATGATGTTTCACTGAAAATTGAGCTTTTGAAAAACTCTCAAAAGGTTGCAGAGGTCAGTGGTCCGCCCTGTGAAGCTTCGTCACTTAAGGCAATGCTGAGTTTCACCAAATTCAGTTTGACGTGCTAAGCACACGATTATGTCATTAAATATTTAGCAAAGTATTAGTTCATAGAAGTTCAAATCAAACTGCCAATACAAGCACATTAAATAAGGTTTTATTTAGTAGGCTGTCAACCCAGTAAATGCACACTGCAGATATGGTGCTTAGTGGGATGAGACACAGCAGTGCATCCTCCTGCCAGAAGAACTGGAGGTATTGCAAAAACCATGAAGTAAAAGTGTGTAGAAAAGGACATTTGGCCTCCTGGGCTTAGACTGAAAGATGTGTGGATGTATGGGTTAAATGTATCTTTATAATCTAAGGCTATATCTACCATTTCACCTTGAGGCAGGCACTATAGTCAGTCTCGCTTGCCCTTCCTCTTGATTAACTGTTTAACTTAAAAATGTCTTTCAAGTCGCAGCCCAGCAGACAGAAGCAGTTGTGAGTGCAGACAACAGAAAAACTGTAGCTGATGTTCTTTAAGTTTTTCTGTTCTTTTTCTAACTTTTCTTCACTTTATGACGGCAAGCAAGTACTCATCCCACCCGAAGCAAAATACCCCATGTGCTGTGTGCAGAACAGTACAGGTAATACCACACAGTGTAAGCCCCTCTAAACAATATTGCAGTTTTAATCGTATGAGATTGTTGCGTCAGAAAAAAATCTCTTGACATGTTTTTGTCTACAGGCACTCATAGTCAATGTTTGATAGAAACACAGATGGGGAGGAGGGAATTTAACAAGAGGAGGAATTGGGAGGAATTCAGAGTGTCAAGGAGGAGGGGAAAGTGCCATGTTGGGCAAACTCTAGCATGCTAGTCTATGTCAGAGTATGTCACGGGCAATTCCAGTTCAACTCTCACTAGTTGTCATGCACCAAGGTCATAATGAATGAACTATCAGGAGTTAGTTTTTATTCTCAACATAATAATATTCAAACAGCATTACTGGGCTGATATACAGTAGGTAAAACCATGTTATGAATTGTTTCCTATTTATTTAAGTGTTACTTCTTATTATGAGTTGTCACGTCAATGATTTTGCCAGACTAGAGGTACGGTAATTAAAACACAAGTAACTAAAAAATTTTTAAAAATAATACTGTGAAATGCTGGCTTAAAGCTCCACAGATAATCCAGACAAGCTGATCCATCCAAGTGCCAAATGCTGAGGAGCCATTGATCGTGCGGTAGAAGCAATTACAAGCCACTCAGAGTCAAAGAGGAACAGCCACTTTCCAGAATGCCTCCTTTCAGTCTGATTTTACGCTTACAGCAGCATATTCATAATTACTCATTCTAATCAAGGTGGGAGTTTACAGTGAACCATTTCATTATGTCAGCATCTCTGAGTGGCAAAAGAGTCAACAGCCAAATCACATCTGTACCGTTTGGCAGAAAGACGAATCCCACCACTCATCAATCTTTGGCAGCCAATTTGCAGTGTCAAATACTGACTATCAGATCACATACTGTAAATGCTTATTACACTGAATATGTATGAGCAAAATGTACTTTAAAAGCAATCGCTTGATTTTTACAGAACAGGGAGCTAGAGTGGAAAACGGGTACCTTTAACACTAATAGCAGGGCATTAACACAATCTGTATTTGAATTATGCATAAAAATGGTACAAATCTATTTAAATAAAATGCCTTGCTTAATGATATTTTCAAAAATGTGTTAAGTATCTAGATAAATAAAATTAAATGCATGAAATGCATTCTGAGGAATTCTTGAATTAATTTTGCTGGACTAAGATCCATTTGACTTCTTTTTAGTACAAATTGGTGCAAAAAACAAATCTGTTTACAAGAAGGTCATTACCATGGTCTTCTTACTACTACTGACAAGACAAACAGTGTTCAATAGCATTATGCCAACATGTTTGAAATAGCGTCCTACAAGTAGGTGTTAAACAAATACTGTTACTAGGTTTAACACAAGCTACAAAAATGATTACAGATCACACAGTACATGATGAGAGTGAAATACCTCATCCTTAGAGACCTGGTGTTCAATCACAGTGTTGCTCTGAAAAAAAGTGTGATTTAATGGATTAGACTGCTAGGGTAAAAAATGAAAAGTGGTTGGAGCTTTTTTTTGTTTTCAGAACTGGCTTAATTCTTCATGACATACGTTCAGCAAGGTGCTGGACACATTCCTCAGAGATTTTGTCAACATGATAACATGATAGCGTCACACAGTTGCAGTGAACTGTGTTGTGAACACACTGTGATGTTCAAGATACCAGTTGGAGCTGATTTGAGCTTTGTGACATGGCGCATTACCCCGCTAGAAGCATCCAGCAGAAGATGCGTACACTGTGGTCATAAAAGGATTGACATGGCCAGCTACAATACTCGGGTAGCCTGTGGCATTTAAATGATGCACAATTGGTACTATGGGGCCCAAACTGTGCCAAGAAAATATCCCCCACACTATTACACCACTACCATCCTGAACCATCACTACAAAGCAGGATGGAGCTGCGTTTTCATGCTGTTTATGCCAAATTCTGACTCTACCCTCCAAATCTCACAGCAAAAACTGAGACTTTAAGAGTTTTGTGTGAACTGTATGACTTGCAGCCCTGTTTTTAGCTGATAGGAGTGGCACTTGGTGTGGTCTTCTGCTGTTACAAGGTTCAATGTAATGTGTGTTCAGAGGTCAGCAAGGTATGGTCCTCTGCATACCATCAGCCTGAAGAAGTCTGGCCATTCTCATCTGATCTCTAGCATCAAAAATGCATGTTCACCCAGAGACCTATCACTCATTGGATAATTTCTGGGGTTTTTTGGATGATTGTTTTAAACCTTGTTTTCAGCACTGTAGCATTGACTCCTACAGCTGGCACCTGTCACCTGCTGCACCATTAATCATTAGAATGTAAGATAATAAGACACTCAGAGAAAGCTGTATAAGAGGAGCGTCTTTCACCCTACTCATATCGTACGGTGCACAGTGTCCAGCAGCCCATAAAATTTAATCCTGATGATCAAGTGGTGTTATTGACTGTAGTCGTTAAATCCAGTGTCTGATTTGTTTGCACAGTCAAGAGTCTCTCATGCCAAACAGTTTTTTATCCTAAGGAATCTGGTGCTCACTCGACTGCCTTTTAATCCTAAAAATAATCAACAACCTAATTAATTGGAAACCAAATATGGGATCCTATCTGAGGCTATCAGTTTTACTGTGCAGTCCACTGATATATGGTATTGATTGCAACTGGGAGCCCTCTAATCAGAATCATGGCAAAATCAATAGCTGGCATTGCCTGAGGTCCTGTTCATGCTTCAGTGTACACATCTGAAGTAAACTCCCCTGTGCTGAAACAGTCTGGTCATTTGCTTAAAGAAAATCAACACTCACTGCAATTGCAAAGGATGTGGAGATAAACCATAAGAGACAGACAGAGATACAGGGACTGGTGAATGAGAGTAGGTGATAATCCACGAGGGGGGTTTGGTGTGATCGAAAACTGTTGTGGAGGGGTTCTTACTCAAAGCTTCAGTCCATCAAGTTTGGAGGGTGCAGCATAGGATTAACAAGCCACTGACCTCCCCCTGATTCACAGACAAGCTCCAGCCACACAGTCTCGCTGCTGTCACATCCAGCCTCCTCTCTGCTTTGACAACTTTATTCTTTCCCTGTCATTTGATCTGTCCATCTCTTGTCCAGCAGTTTAAGCAAGCAAAACACAAAAAATGATATAGAAGAACACGAACAAACAACACACTCTGGTTCTGTTGTTGCCTTTGTGTGTGTGTGTGTGTGTGTGCGTGTGTGTGTGTGTGTGTGTGTGCGTGTGTGTGTGTGTGTGTGCATGTGTGTGTGTGTGTGTGTTAATGAGGGTGAGAAGCCATAACAACAATGCCCAGATGAGAGAGAGAAATCCAGGTTGCCAGCAGCCCCCCAAGAACACTGAAGACCCGAGGCCACACATCCCAATGACAACTGCATGCCCAACCCCGAAGAAGAAGGAGAGCGGTCCCAGCCATGGCTCCCATGGCCAAAGGGCAAGAACCCCAGAGAACCAGAGACAATGGGCAGCCAACCCTGCCAGAGGCCGGCCACCCCAGCACAAGCTGAGGTCAGGGCCCCAGGCACCCAAGAACCACCCGGCACCCGGTAAAGCTGGGGAGCTAACATGTTCCACACAAGCCCCAGACCCAGGACCAGCATTACATGCATAGATGTATACACACACACACACACACACACATACACATTCCCAGGGATCTGTCTATCTGTGGGAACAAGTTATGTTGCAGGGTCACAGTTGTGTGTCTTCTCCCATCCCCCAGGACCTTCGGGACCAGAGAAATTAATTGTCTCTGGTTCCCAGGACCTCCTGGGGGGTGGAAGAAGCACGATAAGGATAGCTTATCAATTTAAAACATGGCTTTAGGATGCCGGTTCAGCATATTCAACAGTCACATCCCATAAACAACTAAATGAAGCAAACCTAAAAATGCTCAAAGGGGCCACATAAAGACTCAGGGTTTGCCTTCCACTGTGTACCAAGGCAACTCATATGCTATTCACTTAGAAGGAGGACAGCAGACGAGTAGCAGATTTGGTGAACCGGGGAATCCAAGAATAACAGGAACATGATTCCAAAAGGAGGGATTTGGAGGAAAGGAACATTAAGCATGAAAGAGATTCTTAGCATATTATCACTTGCAAAATTAATTCATATTGCCATCATCTGCTTAATCAAACATGTTTTGGGGGAAAGGCATCTATGGGACTGCATTAATTCATCAAAACAGTAGTAAAGATTAGGATTGATTGTGGTCTTCCACTGCAGTAAAAGGCAGAGTATGATGACACTAAAGGCAATGTTCTGCTCCTCTGTTGCCAGTGTACTATGCCTTCTACACTACACTGGCACCAGAGGCACAGCTTATATTCTATGTCCTACACATTAGGCCAAAAAACATGAGACTTATGCCTCAAGTCATCTTTGACTTTTAGCAACATTCAGATTTGCATTAACTGATCTCTGGAATTGGTAGTACAACAACATTTAAACAACTGGAAACAATGTGTATTGTTAACACGCAAGAAGAAATAGACTGAAAATACGTATCAGTGGATTTGTCAAAACAAAATTCTTTCACAATCATATTTTCTTAAGGTTAGAGCAAGACTATGACTTGTCCTGACCCTAACCACAAAATTTAATGTTACTGTAGTTTAAATTGCCCCTAGCAAATATTACAGTTTAAAATTTTTTTTAAATCACATGCATGAATATTTCTGCTGCAGTACACTGTACATTCAGCAGCAGTGAACAGTGTGAAGACTAAAAGTTGTTTTCCTTATTGTGTTCCCAGACATAATATATGTTAGCGCTATTAGGCTTTCTACAAAATATGACTCTAAATTAGCAACATGTGACATTTTTGAAGACAAGAATTCAAATGTAAACATAAGCTGTAAAGATGCATGTCACCAAGGTCCAAACTGCCCCCACATCACCCAATCTACATCCCTACCTCTTAAACCTTAACCTATATATATATATATATATATATATATATATATATATAAAAGCTATTCTTTATATATATATTAAATTGTTATATATTTTTTTTTTTTT